>OMOV01061444.1:0-12122 GCA_900312565.1 Beryx splendens | reverse complement strand
AACACTACATTTTTAAATAGCCTATGTATTTTAATGTTTGTGTGCAAATATTAAAATACATAGGCTATTTAAAAATGTAGTGTTTATGTACAAATTAATGATAATTAATGAAATGTGAAAAGCTTTTATTCACAAAACTTTTTACATATTTACAGTCAGTTTAAATTTTTTCAAATTTTATGTTGCAGACACATACACTGCATTTATTTGTGCAGTGTGTTTTACCATACACATGACGTTTTTTTGCCTTCTTTTTGATCTCCATACATTTACTCCCATAAGCTGTAGTGATGTAAGTTCCATTCCCCTTTGACATGCGCTAGCTTTGATAAAATGCTAACAGGCATGTTAGCATGATTTCTCAGAAGCAAAGGTATTGGCAAGAAAAATGTTTTAGGGGGTCAACAGCTGCCTTGATTACTAATACATCAATTATTGATTGATACTTCCAGAAAACCTGAACCTTCCTTTTAACTGGAAATGCTCTATAGCGTGCATTGCATTATGGGATGGAGCATGAGGCCTGACTGACATCATCCAGAGGACTGGCATACTTTATGATCTTGGTGTCAATTCCTGATACAGCGGGTCCAGTCCTTGAGCCTCAGCCAACCACGCTGGACATTAACACAGAGATGGGAGCCCCCTTCACAACCATTTCCCTGAACCATGATTTGTAGAACAGTTCTCAGAAAACATGATCATGAATGTGTATGCCAGGATTTGTTTTCAGCCCGGTTTAGCACACGGGCACAGCAGCTAAGCACTGAATTTGTTTGATTTACAAAACAGGATTATTTAGATTGGCTTTCCACTGTCGCAGTCAGCCGTGCTGATATAAAAAAAAATCCTGCCTGGAGTGGGAAACAAACCCACGCCATTTTCTACTGTACTGTATATGAAGTTGTTCCCCTGGTTTGATATCACATTGAGTGGTTTAAGCCATGCTCTGGTCACAGGATCGCTATTGGATAGGAGCCAGCTCTGCAGGTCTCCTCTCCTGGGTTTGAGGAATTCATTTTCAGCTGGAGCAGAGCTCTGGGAGGTTGCTGGATAGGTCAGTGTGGCTCTCCTTTTGCTGTCGCTATAGCGCCTGCTGACTGCAGGAGCTTGACCTAAGCCTGAGACATATTGACTGAAACCTGTGAGATGTCGCTCCAAGTGAAACAGAGCCAGATAAATGCTGAGTTGGGGTTTTGATGCTTTGACAACATAGAACCAAATCAAATTGGACAGAGTTGAGCTACACTGTTCTGTTCTAGTTACGTATGTTTCCAAGTAGTAGGTATATTAGATATCAGCATCACCCATTCACCCGCCACAATGCTACCTCTTAAACACTTTTTAACATGATAAACCAGCCAATTCAGTCACTTGTCAGAGGAGAAAGAGACAATTTGTGTAACAGACAGACAGGGGAGACAGCCCAGCCTCTCAGAGTTTACTCCCTTTTTAGGTTGAAATTAATCATTACGACCCAAATTCATAGTGTATATCATAGTAAGTGGCATAAAACTGATGTAACTTATATGAGGATATGGTCCTGTAAGGGGAAAAATCCTAAATTAATGCTTTTTTGAAAATACAGCCTAATTGAATTTTGTACATATTGGGGTATTTGCCTTGATGATCATGTCCTTTTTACGCATCACTACATCAGTGGTCTCTCTCATATTTATGAGGTTAGAGCTGATCAGCAAAAAGTGTGGATGAAGCCCTTTTGGAAGAAAGTTATGAAAAAGCTTATTTTTCATCTATGTCAAACTAAGTCAAACTCTTCAATGAATATACCCAGAATTTGAAATTCCATATTGTATCTTTAAATCTGTATTTGTTTTGGCCACAAGCCCCATTGACAGAGCTGAGGTTTTAAAGGGCCCTAACATAGGAATTCAAATTTTGGAATAATTATTAAAGCTGGGTTGTGGTCATGGATTTTTGATGAAGACGTTGTTTAAATTTTATTTTGCTTCATCAGTTAAAACTGCATCCTCAAAAATCCATTCCATTTTACTTGCAGTTTCAGATTAACCCTGATCTTAACGCAGCTTAACTGGATTTGGTCTTGATGGGCACCACTCCCAAAACATAAATTAAATCCTTCCATTAAGACAGAGCTGCAGAATTTGTTCAGACACACCCTCCTTCCCTCATCATTTCATTGAGGGCCCAGTATTGTCTGTTGTGCATCACTATGTTCTTCTAATTCATTCAAGAGTACATTTGAACTAAACTATCGTGAAACTTCCAATAAAGACCAGCCGGTGAGTATGGTAAGGTAAATTTTGGGTTTGGCTTCACAGCACTTGCACGAGTCGTTTGGAATAATTTTATGGCCATTTGCCCAGAAGGCTGACACAACGCTACACTAGCTAACTTGGTGAACAAAGATAAGATGTTCATTTTGGTGAAGTAATCCTTTAAAATTAATAAATATCACAAAACAGCATACCAAAAAAGAGACATTGTATGTAGTGGAATACACTGTCATGTTTATCTCGTTGCCATGGGAACAGCCAGAGAGTTTTTCTGATTCACTTTTGTGGCTTTGGCAGTTTTTGTTTCATTCCATTTTGATGCATTCATGCTTTGTTTGCAAGACGACATATGTGTTGTGGTAGCCCTATCATTGTTATAAATAATAAATCACATTCTGTTTTGCATGATTATTTCAGCCAGATATGTGTTAATGTTATTAGTAGTAGTAGCAGTAGCAGTAGTAGTCATAGTTGTAGTAGTAGAAGTAGTATTTGTAGTAGTAGTATCTGACATCAGTTGCCTATACCAGTAATATTTATAGGTTATAGGCCTAGAAAGGGAATTGTATAAATTTGACAAGCTCATTTCTTTAGAGAATAGCAGTGAATTCTATCCCTTTTAGACATACCTGGTTCTGCCAAAAGAAATAATGACATGTCTCTAATAATAGCCTGGTGCTCTCTTTTAAGGTAAAGACCCATTATTTTAAGTTTTATGGTACATTTATTTGAAAAACAAGACACATTATTCTTATCCTGAGACAGTACATTTGAAAGCAAATCAATGATATAAACTCCATTAATGTTTCTTACCTTTTTATAGAGGTAACTATAAAGGTAACAACAAAATGAAAATGAAAATACTGAATTAATGCTCTCGCAGGAAGTCCAAATGCTGGGAATGAATGTAATGTTACATTCACGCACCTTTTTTATTCAGTGGTGTCACTGTGTGCTGAAGCTCTATGACTTGATGTTAAAGAAAATAACATGATGTGAGTGATGTCACTTTTGATCAATTTTGTACAATATTGTAAATAATAATCAATATGACCCTGGGTTGGCAGTAATGACGGTCAAATGAGGAGGAAAACTGATTGGCCCATGGGGGAAACCAATCAGCGTATGGATTGCGTGGGAGTGAAGTGATAAAAGTGCAGATAACTGTGGTCAAGGCTGGTCTCCTTATGTGAAAATGTCAGCCACCCAATTATCTTGAATAGCCACTCTCAGACAATGCCTCAGTAAAAAATGAGTGATTCCCCCCCCCATTTCACTCATTTAAGGGCCTAATCCAGAAAATGCAACAAAAGTCAACACGTCACCTGTATATTTCTAAACCCATTTGGAAACATCCGTCAGAAGCATGTGTGCTGTTTGGCTATCCTACATTTTTTAATTCTCATGCTCCACATTTTCTTGAATGTGAAAGACAGAGGCAGCAGAAAACATCGGCTGAATCTCTGTTGTTGTGATGGCACAAGAGAAAAAAATGTTACTCGATGATTTAAAGTTGCTGATTAGCCTAAATATTGAGAGTGTCTCCAACTGTGCCAAGTGTGTCCAATTTTTTTTCATATTTTGCAAGTAATGTTTGCACTTTGGTTATGTTTTAGATTGTGAAAGTTGTAGAATTGTTGAGAATTGTTCAATAGGACCCTATGTTTTCCAATTTCTTGAAATTGCAGATTGAAGCATGGTGCCGGAGTTTAAAAAACAGATTGAGACATAGGCTAAATGCAGAATAACAGTATCATAAGCTTTTGGTGAAATTGTAATCGTTTCTAGCATGAGAAAATGGACAGAAGCAAATTTCATGGCAACACGTAGCGATGCAATTGTGGGATGCTGTGTGTTTATTTTGAGTGCATATCTGTGTGCATGTTTGCGTGCTTGTCTGTATCTGTACGTCAGAAAATCCATGTGGGGTGTTGCTACACAGGATATAGCAATATAGGATGATAGCAACAGTAATAGTGAAAGATAAAACTCAAAGTGAAAAGAAAAAAATGGGGAAAAAACCCTGAAATTTTGGGGGAAATTCAAACTGATTTCATAGGACTCTGGTTTAGCCACTTCAACCCAAGACTGGCTTTGTTTGCGCCCCCTCTGGCCCCTGTACAGTCAAGTTGAAGATACTGGCTGAGTACTACATTAAAGGTCATTGCATGACAGATGAACATGAGTTTTACAAGAATATTGGAGCTGTAATGTTTTTATGTTGACATTGTTGGTAAATATGGGAACAAAATGGACCTCTATTTTGAGTCATCAATGAGTCCCAAGTCTCTTATGTCATAACAGGCAAGGTAGTTGCTAGAAATTTGGGAGTACTCTTTGATGCTAGTTTTAGTTTTGATGAAAAAGTCATGAGAGTTGTTTTGTTGCTGAAAAATACCAAAGAAATTAAACTGCTCCGATCATTTGGCAGTCATAAAGGTTTGTCAGTAAACTCACCCCAAGAAGCATTAGACTGCACAGCTATGCCAGACATCATCTCCAAGGGATACAGGGAAGCAGAAAGGCCCTACTTGACAGACTTGTCTTTCTGACCACAATTGACATGCATCTTTCTGGGACCAATTAACAACCACCAGCAGGACAACAGAGTATGTTCAAAAGTGAAAAAGTCAGGTTTGTAGGTGTAACTAGTAGTCTGAAAACAAGCTGAAGAGCAATGGAATATACTACATTACTTCAGAAACTTCAAAAACATGCTTTTTGTTTATTGTTTAGCTGTATGTCAGTATCCAAAAAATATCTGGTAAAAACACGAAACGAGGCCTCCAGTTCCACCCGCGGTCATCTGTGACACAAGCTATCAAGTAATGTAAGTATCAAGCAATAACACACCCCTCCTCTTGCGAGCACGGCAGTCAACACAGTGGCCTTGAAAATTGAACTGCTCTGATCACTATGAAAGAACCTCGCTGATATCTTGGAGACAGATTTGGGCTATTCTTGAGTGTGAAAGAGTATCTATTAACGATGAGATTCAGGCGGCCAGGGCTAGGCTTTCCAATTTCACAGCTGCTATTAAAACAGAGCTGGACATTGAGCAACACCGCTGAAAAGATGTGGGAAAGAGGCTCTCCATATGACAACGTTGCGACTATTCAAAGCACAGTACAGCCGCTCATAACTCAGGTGGCCACTTGGCAGATCAAATGTGAGGATTTGGAGGGGAGGTCACGGAGGAATAATGTCAGAATAGTGGGTGTACCAGAGGGCCCTGGTAGTGATTCTACAGCCTGTCTCTGGCTGGCTATATTGACACTAAATGAGGCACCCCTCCTGGACAGTGAACTCTACAATTTGCCTAGACAAGGTGACCCACCATGCACTACTGTTGCAGGTCTCCATTATTTCAGTGATTGTGCAGAGGTTCAATGCCTTGCCAGGTAGCAGAAATGGACAAAGGTAATGAAGGGAATGACCATTTCAGTCTACCCAGACTACAAAGCAAGTGTGGCATAAGCCTAGGCTAGGCACTGGCATCAGAGAGCTACAATGGGGTGAAGATCTTGGCAATACCAGGGGAGCCTCAAGCCCTATATTACACAAATCATGCCGCAGTTGCTGCTTATACACAGTAAGATCCTTGCAAAGATGGTGCCCTACCACCTTAAGAAAGTGCTTCGCTTCATTATTTTACTTGATCAGACAGGGTTCATCAAATATTGCCATTTTTATCAGAGTACACACCTGGATAAAATATGTGCCCAGACGTTATGATATCTCTTCATACTGACAAGGCTTTTGATCAGGTGGAGTTGGACTACCTGCTTTGTACACTTGAACAATTTTCTTTGGGCCTAATTTTTTGTCATGGACAAACATTTTCAAATTACAATGTGGGGCAAGGCACGGATGCCTGTTCCCTCCTCTATTTGCCATGGTGATCAAACCTTTGGGAATGCACAGAGGAAGGAGAGAACATAAAGTCTCTATATGCAGATGACATGTAAATGTTTCTGTTAGTTCCCTCAACATCTGTCCCTGTCATGCTAGGCCTGGTAAATGAATTTGGGGAAATATCTGGCTGCAAGGTCAATATCCAGAAGAATGAACTGTTGCCAATTAACTCAGCAGCAACATCTTACTTGGTGCAGTGCTTTCTAATGTATCTGTGCATAACTTTAAATACCTTGGTGTTTAGATCACATACAATTTCAAAGATGACTTTGAACAAAGTCCCCCCCCCTCTCCTGTCCCACTTTAAGCAGGACATAGATCACTGGCACCTAAAGTACCACCTATAGTTTTACTTACGTAAGTAGTAAGTAAGTAAGTAAAACTATCCTACAAAGGTTCCATGGCCAAGGTGACCACTATGCAATTTTCAACACCACTACAGGGCTGCCAATATAAGAAACGTATCTCACTGGATGGACAGGGACAACTTAGGTTCAGCACCAGTTTGGCTCAATCTAAGTTGCACATACTCAGACTATATGATTGGTAGATGGGCTGTGGGTGTCTGGGGGCAATGTTTTGTGTGGTTATATTGTATAGATAATACACTTTGGTTTATGTGATATGGAATATTAACTATTTAATCATGCATGCAAGATTTGGTTTGTCAGTAGGCCTATATTTCATTTTCATTGAGAGGAGAGCCTAAGGTAGTCCCTCACTGCAATCCAAACTGCTGATGAGCAACACCAATGGGCCATCATGAGAGCAAGTAGCCTTCCAGCATTCTTATGAATGAACTGGCGAATTCTATGGTACTGTAAATGATAAACAATGAACCCAGTGCACACAAAATGTGAAATGGTTTGTTGTCAACTGGCAGCTTGTTGGCCTTCTCCTAGACCCCCATCCATTGGTCTTTCTAGTATTAGGTTTCACATGAAGGAATTACCAAAGCCATGCAGAGTACCTCCTTTTCCCTCCTTAAGGCAACAGGATACTCATTTCCTTTATGTTCACTGTGTGTAGCATAATACACATTAGGAAGGGGCAGGGTTGCCAGCAGTTAAGGCTGACTTGGGATCAGCTTCTACCAGCATGCATTGCTCAGGGAATGACAACACTGACCTCATACTGGTATTTTAGGGGATAATGTTTGCCCAGATGTCCAAATTCTAGTTCCTAAAACAAATTCCAAGTTTCTTAAGTCTGCCAGGGCAATGGATGAAAATAAAGTTGACAAGGTGAGAGAAAGGCACCACTAGCCTCTGAAGATGGACAAAAAATTGGATAACCTTGGGACTATCCTTTAAATTAGACTTTGTTGACTGACTTTGAGGTCTAGGTCTATAGTATAGCTAGCTTTCTTCTTCTACTTCCTGTTCTTCTTTTCCTTCCTCTTCTTGTTCCTCTCTGTCGCTCAATTATGCTGATACAAAGCAGGATAGATTTCAGAGCCTAGGAAAGAGATAATGTGAATTCTGAATATTCAGATTCAAAGTATTGCTGTTTTTCTAAATCTTGACACATCATATTGCTTCAGCCAGCACATATAGAATAATGTGAATAAATTAGTTACACTATCTTGAGGTGATATATTTTCACAAGAAAAAACGATTCTACAGTTGTAATGAGTTTAAGTACACAGTGGGGCAGACTGTGGCATAGATCAGCTTGTGACAAATCTCATGCATTGAGCAATATAATGTAAAGAATTGTGTGTAGAATGGCTGTCTTGAACAAATAGTGTTGTTAGGCATACCATCTTAGTGCTCTCTCTCATAAACAATACTCACGTCACATGACTGACAATTCATTTAGCAGGACAAACATCATTCTCAATCATCCTAATGGGGCACATGCAGCTTAACAGATTCAAACATAACCTTTTACCTAGTCCACTGTATACATGTGGACCTGGTTCAACAAAGGTTTTAAAGAGGTGCCTGGAAGGGAGGTACCTTATTGGGGAACAAAATCAACTAAATCACATTAATGCCAGGTATAGGTACAGTTATTACAGTATATCAGTAGTGGTGGGGAATTTAGACAGTGTGATCGGTAAAGGGCACAAAGAGGATATGGAGGCTACCTATTCATCAATCGATTGCTGGTTTTCATCTTTGGCACCAGCTATGGCTAACACTGCTGAGTTGCCCCTGAGCAAGGGCACAAAACCTCCATGTACATGTGCACCGCCCTGCTCCAAGGACAGGCATTTTAAATGAGCTAACATTAGCGAAATACTGTAATGCAATACAGTACTCTGCAGCTTGTACACATCTTTGTGGCTATATCTGTTGTTCTAAAAATAATCCACTGAAATACCTATGCAGAGAGTAGGACCACTGTTAGACTAATTTATGTCATGCCCATAAATGAATGGGGTATTATTCTGACACTTAGGTGCTTAACAGGAGAGAAAAAAATGCTGCTTTCCAAACATTTCATTTTCTCACAATTATGAAGCCAAAGTAATGAGTGTTTTGCATTGTAAATGCAATATATCTCCATGGAATACATTCAATATAACACCTGACCTAATGCCTAATTCTCACTTATATGCATACATAGGATTTTTACCTAACTTGGTGGGAAATTAACAGCAGCCACCAACCAAATGTTGGTAAGTTTGTCTGCCACTTTGGCAGGTAACCAACCAGCAGTTGGAAGTCCTGTTCTATTCTAAAAATCGAATTGGCTGGTAAAATAGTTAATGTTGCTGGCAAATTTTGGGATGTACCAGATGCTATCGCTGGTGGACAAAAAAAGCTTGTTTCGCTCTCTGAATCATTCATAGTAAAAAGAGATGATCTAGTGATACTCTGTTCGATAGCAGCAGTCGTATGTTTTTTTTGTTGTTGTTAGCATTGGAATGTATTCTCGCCACTGATTTGACAGCAATATCAGAGAAATTGCCCCACATGTCACCTTTAATGGAAATGCCAGAGAGGTTGAACGAGGCCTCCTAATTGGGGAACCCACTTTAACCCCTTTTGCCTGGTGCTTTTTCCTTTTCAGCACTAACCCTCCTGCTATCTCATCGGATCTAATCTCCTCACTGTACAGTGGTTCAATGTTAGAGCAATATTGACCCACTGCTGTGTACTGCAGCAGCTAACCTGCTGTCCCCTTCCTGCCTCATTAGCATGCTGCTCAGGGATCTGTCCATTCATAAAAGGCTGTCGTGGAGTGGGCCAGGCGTCTTGGAGGGACAAAACCCTCTCCAAGGTCAGCGTCCACAACCGCTGCAGAAAGGCACAATGGCGAATTACACATGAGCGTTTCCATGTACAGCTCATGTGTGCAATTCAACACTGCATGCAACCCAGACCGATGCACAATGCAATGCACTGCAACAATCTGCCATTCACTAATACACACAAGCCCGTGTGAGGCAGGAGCAGACGCACACGCACGGCCAGAGTTGGCTAATATGAATGAATAAAAAGCTATACAAAGACAGCAACTAAAAAAGGCATCGGTGATCACAGAATATTCATGCAGATGAGATAAACCACATAAAGACAGTAACATAATTGATAGAATTGGGAACGTGTAGAGAGTGAGAGAGACAGAGAGAGAGTCTGTGTATCTACATCTTGTTGTCAATTGGGAGGTACTGTGGGATGAGCGAGAGAGCAAATCAAAGCTACAGTACGACCCGTATGTGAGCCGCTTCCGCCCAGCCCTTAAAGCGGTGCTGTCATAATCTTTGCTCATTTGATATATGCTGGCACAAGCAAAAAGAATCAATTTCTAAACCACTACGAAAATAAAACTGACTTTGATAACAGTATAGATACTAGGGTTAGATTGATATATTTGTTTGTCGATTTACCAATGGGATTATCCTACATATTTATTGAAGAGTTGATCAATACCACGCTGGTTGTCTGTGGGAGGTCTTTAACCTGAACAACATTTTGTTTTAAATGCTCATTGGCCTAAATGCTGTTTTGGAGGAGTTTTCACTATGTGAAGAATAAGATTTTGTGGGAAATAATAATAAAAATATAAATTTTATTATAAGATTTATTTGCACAGAAAAATGGCACAAAATATCAGTTATGGCACTAGCTGGCATGTTTCCGTCCAAACCACCATCTAGGCTATATTTATCTATCACCTTTTTGTATTTTCTGCCATGATGTGAACCATGTTAACTTAAAAAATTGGTTATCATCTCTGCATTAAACAGACCGCAAAATAACTTTGTAAAGCTAACAGGCATAAAGAAAGACTCAGGGGGGCGCCTGGGTGGTGTAGTGGTCTATTCCCTCGCCTCCAACACGGGGGTTCGCAGGTTCGCGCCCCCGTATTACCGCCAGCTTGGTCGGGCGTCGCTACAGACACAATTGGCCGTGTCTGCGGGTGGGAAGCCAGATAGGGGTTTGTGTCCCGGTCGCTGCACTAGCGCCTCCTCTGGTCGGTTGGGGCGCCTGTTCGGAGGGGGGAGGAAGCGGGAGGAATAGCGTGTTCCTCCGCACGCACTATGTCCTCCCGGTGAAACTCCTCGCTGTCGGGTGAAAAGAAGCGGCTGGCGACTCCACATGTATCGGAGGAGACATGTGCATGAGTCTCTCCCTCCCCAGATCGGCAGAGGGGGCGGAGCAGCGACCGGGACTGCTTAGGCAGGGTAACAATTGGATGACCAAATTGGGTGAGAAAAGGGGAAAAATTTGACAAATACATTTATAAAAAATTTAAACAAAGAAAGACTCAGTATTGCTAGCAAGTTAGCTGTACCCCATGTTCCCCCATGTAGCTCATGTAGGTTCGATATAATACAAGTGTTGTTTGTGTGAGGGCTTAGAAACTCACTTCAACACCGTGTGAACATCTTGGTGAGATTTTGTTGAGATTACTTCTTTTGTCATCTCAATTTAGAGCTCAGGCCTTCCCCAAACCCTTTCAAGTAAAGGATCTCCAAATAGAAACGCATCAGTTCACGTGCCTCCATCTGTGTTGAGATTTTATTCCAGGGACCCCATCTGAGACGATCTTTGTTGTTACACTTGATTTACTGCAGATTTGCCTAACTGTCCTTACTGTAGTGGAGGATAACAGTGAGGAGAGTGAAACTTAACATTGGCCTTCTTATGCATCCCCTCCCTCCAAAAACACACACATACACACTTACTCCAGCGTCTTACGCCACTATCTGACAGGTTCAAATAATATGATGTCTTCACTGAACTGAAGTGCTGCCCTATATCGGTCAGAGAAGCTGCCCACTATCAAATGAAGGACGAGTGAACACAGAGGGCTTGGTGCAAATCAATAGGGATCAGCCTCTTGGTATCGCTGCCACCCGTCCCTCAGGCTGAGAAGAGCACAGATCAATGCAGATGTGTGCGGTTGACAAGGATCTAAAGAGGGAGGACGCTGTGGACGCTGTCCTCCTTTCCACTTGCACACAACACCGGCTAAGATTAGACATTCAATTGGACTTGGGGGTTGGAGGGGAGTGGGGGGAGGGGGGACGCATCCAGGCACAGCCTTCTTAGTGATTGTGTTTTCAAATTAGTTTAACTATTTTACAGCATTTATTTATTTGTATTATAATTATTAGTAGAAGTAGGCATCGTAGTAGTAATACTACGAGGAGGAGGAAGAGGAGTAGTAATAATAGGAGGAGTAGTACTAGCAGTAGTAGTAGTAGCAGTAGTAGTAGTAGCAGTAGTAGTAGTAGTAGAAGTAGTAGTAGCAGTAGTAGTAGTAGTAGCAGTAGTAGCAGCAGTAGTATCAGTAGTAGTAGTAGTTCTAGTAGAAGCAGTAGTACAGTAGCAGCAGCAGTAGTAGTAGTAGCAGTAGTAGTAGTAGTAGTAGTAGCAGTAGTAGTAGTAGTAGTAATAGTAGTACCGTAGTAGTAGCAGTAGTAGTAGTAGTAGTAGTAGCAGTAGTAGCAGCAGTAGTATCAGTAGTAGTAGTAGTAGTTCTAGTAGA
>OMOV01061409.1:0-17466 GCA_900312565.1 Beryx splendens | reverse complement strand
CCCTACACGACGCTCTTCCGATCTGTTATCACATTATGGGCCTGACATGGCTTGAGCCTGAGTGCTTAAAACTAACTGGATATTCCATAAAGTATCAACAGTCAAGTCTAGGCTGAAGCAGTGGATTAATGAGCGGACGCCCGGTAGACAGAACTAGTCAAACACTCACATTGGTGACGACAGAGAGGACGGCCACCCCGTTGAGGATTTCCTCCCAGGCTCCGATGCTGTGGGCCTTGGCTGCCACGGGCCGTCTGAACTGAGTGGTGAACTTCCAGGCGTCCACTCTGACCTCTATGATGTTGTTGATGAGCGCCAGCAGGGGGGCCAGGGGGAAGGAGGCGACGAACAGCGTGATGAAACCAAACTGGATCACTGGAACGCAGAGAGGAGAGATGTTGGTGAGGGAAACACTGCCCTCTGTGGGACCTCAGGTACACTGCAACCTGTCTGTCTGTCTGTCTGTCTGTCTGTCTGTCTGTCTGTCTGTCTGTCTGTCTGTCTATCTATCTGTCTATCTGCATTTATCTTTCAGGCAGGGCTTATCTCAGTCAGCCTATTTTGACTCAGACTTGTCTTGGTCTAGGCCACTATTACATGTTGGCTGGACTTTTTTTGAAACGTAAAAATTGGAACCTGCTCTGGTCTCGGTCTTGACCCCCTTTGGACTTGGTCTTGACTCAAACTCGACTGGACCTGGCCTTGGAATTGACTTGGACTCGACTAAGAAGGTCTTGACTGCAGCCCTGCTTTCAAGTATCTACCTCTCTAAATCTATGTATGCGTTGGGCTGAGTGTGATTGTTTACCCATCTCCAGGTACTCGTAGAAGAGGCCGAGCTGCCCAAAGGCCTGCAGGTCATGGTCCTGCTCCCAGCGGCTGTACAGACTCTCTGGATGGCTCCGGGCCTTCCTGCTGCCCCACCAGTTCATCAGCCACCTGGAGGGCAGACAGGGCGATAGAGGGCTTTCAGGTGTTGTAGGCTAACACGCACTCTGTTGGCCATAGTGGACGTCCACAGCTCTTGGGCAACAGTGGCTGTGAACAGCTCATTTGGTTTCTAAACATAGAACGTGGCTTTATAAGCAGAACTCAATAGACACAGTTAATTTCTGCGCAGTTTTTGATGGGGAACTGATCATTCAGCCACTGATAATCTGAATCTGTGTGTTAGCAGATTGTTAGAAACAAATTTACCTTATCAATCTATTTACTACTTATAATATTACTGAATTCACCTACACCCACACCACAACAATATTTTCAGGTATCTGTCTTTTTCTTGCCCACTTGTTTTATATTTAGCCGTTATTTGCACGCAGCCAATTCTCCAGTGGACCTCCAAGGCACCAGCTGTGGCTGATAGGAGATTTGTGAGCGTGCGCCTCTGTATAGTGGCTGAGACTACAAGCCTCTGTGTACTGTATGAGGATGAAGTACTCACGGGACCAGAGCCTCCTGGATGTTGCCCCACACCTGTTTACCAGTCATCACGATCACCAGCTGGGTGGTCAGCTCAATCAGGCAGCCACCAGGGTCACACTGAATACAGACAGAGCGAGGGAGGATGGGAAAGAGAAGAACACAGCCTTGACTCAAATTCTCTAAGTAGAGTTGCCAGTAGTAATCTGGTGTATTGTAATCTAGTAATGTATGGTACCTCCTCATTCCTCAGGTTGCTCCATTCGCCGAACATGTAAGCGTACTTTCCAGGATATCCGACGAACTTGCCCTTAAAGAAAGCCACGTAGAAGCAGGAGGAGTAGTAGTTGACAAACTGGAAGAGGAACATCTTCACCGTCAGTTTGTTCTCATACTCCAGGTGGGTCTTGGGGATTTCTGTCACATAGAGTTAACACAACATATATTTTCAGTGCATAAACATTAGGAACACAATGCCAAGGACTGACAGGAAATACTTGGATATATACAGAGACGTAAATATTTATAAGTAAATGCTGGGATGTGCTCTCTCTCTCTGGCCCTCACCCATGTCAGTGATCCATATAGCCACTCTCTCATACATGAGGTTGAGGATCATGATGATGACAAAGTTGATGCAGGAGGCGGTGACAGAGGTGGCCAGCTGTGGCGTGATGAGGGAGCCCACCACCTCCAGGTCGTTGGTGGGACTGTCCTTCATGATGCTGGCGAAGGCTGCATATACCGCCAGGCGGTACGCTATCACCCCAATGATGCAGGCAATGATCAATGAGATCTTCAGGACAGACACAACAGCGGGGACACATGAAAGACAGCTACGTGGCACAGCAAATCACAAGACAAATGTACAGTGAAAATACCATATCAAAAGTGCTGCAGGCGCAAACACAAACAGGCACTGATATGGGTTGAGCAAGCTGAATTATTGACAACTTACAGGAAACACAACAGAACAAGTCTCATGCTTGCAGAATGCACACGTCACATGAGCCTGAGCCTAATATGATCTCGCCAATCATTCTCATTCACATTTCAACTTGTATATTATTTTTTAGAAGTTATATAAACCACAGTAAGCAGTTTTTTAAAAGTTTTTTTTTTTATGGATTAGAATGTTAGGTGCTGAATATTCACATTAGAGGATTTATTGATCATGATGACACACATTCTGGTCACATGATAGTGATGATGATGGAGAGCAGGATGGAAAAGACAAAAGATGAGAGGGTGGAGGTACAGAGGGAAGATGAAGGGGATTGTGATTTATAAAGTGTATCAAAGATAAGATGCTCACCCAGAATAGGACGGTGGCTCCAGACAGGCATGTGCGAGCACACTTGCTTGTTATGGGTAAGTAAGGCTCCATTTCCTACACAGTAACCAAGCAAAGCATGGACAATGGAGTCAGTCACGCTGGTTATATCCTGAAAAGACCGCTCTGAATGGCCAGGTTCCCTTAACAACCACTGGCCTCAGATGAGAGGCAGAGCTAGGGAGCCCAATCAGAGCTCTATGTGTGTGCAGGCATTTCAACCTGAGCCCAATCCGTCCTCTAGCAGTCTCCTGGTGAAGCCATGCTTTTCGCAATAACCTGTCCAAGACACTGATCCGCCAGGCATAATGCTGCCGGTAGAGATGGAACCTCATGCCTCTGAGTCTTTCCAGGAATGTCTATGTTATTTACACAAGCTAGACCACACCCACACCTCTTCCTCACCAAACTGACATTCCGCGTTAAGTGCCACCCTTACCCACAGCATGACGGTGGCCCAGCACAGTAACACTTTCCCCGCTAGATTAGCAGCGGTCCTGTCAAGAACCCACTCCATCTCCTACAGCCGGGTGGGATGTGGTGGACGGTCAGGACAAATTACAGCCCCCTACTCATTTTATAAATCAGTCTATCACTACATATTAGAGCAGTCAATGGACGCTGAAAAACAATATGCTCAAATACTTATCAGTACACCATCCCATGTCCCCCAAACACAGGAGCCGGTCTCACATACATACGCCTAGTCCTAGAGAATGACTGTAAATGGCTCACTGCATAGATACCAGAGGCATGAAGTGCTTAAAATCCTTAGTGTAACAATTCCAATTCCTACCTTATATATGTCTAGAAAAGCCTTATAGGTCCTATGCTCAGTGATATAGATTAGAAAGTCGTGGGCACACAAACACCTGCGTGATGCGGTTCAGCCTGCGGTTGGTGCACTTGGTCTCGTACTCTGGCCGAAGCTGCAGCTGCTGCTGCTCCTCCTCAAAGTCGACCAGATCCCACTCGTACGCCAGACGGGCCTGCCGGCGCTTCCAAAACTCCAGGAACAGAGTCACTGCAGAGGCACACGACCCGTTACACCAAGGGGCATCATGGTCAAATGATGACCTTGTTTTTTTTTTACCTTTTTGTATCATAGCCTGGTTTGGAGGCTTAAATAAAAACAGACTGGAAAGCTTAATGAAAACATCCAGTAAGGTTATTTGGTGTGAGTCAGGTACAAATGATAAATTCATACCCACTGTAATTAGATTGCTTGATATACACATGAAATTATGTAGTTACATGTTACATGTTATGGCATTTTGTTGGTATGTTATTGTGCTTTGATGTTATATATTATTATTGTGTTTATTTATGTGTTTTTAATGTAAACCGTCTGCAAAATAATTCTTCCTTTTTGGATAATAAAGTTTGAAATGAATTGAAATTGAAAGGAGAGTCCATTGAGTCATCATATTCCATGCAAGTATGAAGGTTTGGTGTGGGAACAGACAGTAACTGTTCTCTTAACCAATGATGCTTAGTCATATGCTTAGTCATGCTGGTATTTTGCTTAAAGGCAGAGAGAGTAACGGTGATTTGACCATATTTTAGGGTTTAACAGCTCCCACTAGGTGGTGCACTGGATCAGAAAAATACAAAATGCAGATTGCAGACATTTTTACTCACCCCAAATCCCCATGAATATGGCGAAGAACACCGTCCCCACGTTGTCAAATAGGTGTGATTGCTGAAAGAACATGTTGGAGAAATCATGAGATAATAGTGAACAAGGGATTATAGGCCTTCGGTTACAATCACCCAATAAATGTCAGGCAGTAAGAGAATGAATTAAGAAAAAAGGACGACTCATCTCGGTCACAACGCCAGGACGTCTTACCCATGATGAGTTGCATGTTGAGTTGAGCTTCCAGTAGCCACATTTCTTGTCACACAGCGGACACATGACGATTTTGCCTCCGACCTCCTCGCTACATATTTCTTTGCTAAAGGGACATTTTTCAAAATAAATAACAATTATCAACATACTGATATCATGGCATGTGAAACACCTACAAAACAAGCTTAACTTTGGTTAAAAACGGTTCAGATCCAGCCTAACGTTCTCAGCAGGACTCACCTCCACTCGTTGTCGTCATAGGTGAGGAGTCCGTAGATGAAACAGATCACACCGACTACTGCGGCGAAGAACAGCATCTCAGTGTAGAAGCCCAGCCACGCAAAATAAACACCTATCTTCTCCCCGTAATACTTCCTGTTTGAGGCAAAAACAGCACAGTTCTTGCTGTAAACCCTTCTGCCAGGTTGATGTCTAAACGCACAAGAGAAATGAGCGATTGGTTTTGAGGTCCTACCTTATGAGGTTGAGCGGCTGCTCCTTGAAGAAGCATAAGAACGTGGCCCAGTATTTGTAGAGACTGTATCTCTCACTTTCGCAGTTAGGATCCTTCGATCTTATCCAGTATCTAGACTGCACACAGAGACGACACCGTGTTATTATTGTTGTTTTATCATGAGATTATTGCCGTGTTATTCATCCTTGCAATGCTACACCCAACACCGCCTCAAACAGGATATTACTGTTTGAGTGCACATTCCATTGTAGACCCTGTGGCATTTTCCAGTGATAAAGGAGCGCTTAATCCCAAAAGGTCGACCAAAAGAGCCTCACATCGTGCAGGGGGTAGGCAGAAGTGTAGGTGCCATTGTTGAGTAGCCTCTTGATTCCCTTCTTGTCTTTATCCCCACATTCGTCCTTGTAGTACGGACAGCGGGCCAGGATGTAGTAGACCTGGGAGGAGAGACAAACGGGAGGATGTACATTAAGTACAGCTTGGAATTTTGGAATCAGCATTTTCCAAAATCTAACTTTAGCCACATGTATAGGCCTGCTTACAGAACTTTTATAGTTAGAACAAACTCAGCTTTGTCCAGAGTGTCAAGTGGGATCTTATAAGTTCAAGGACACAAATAAGATAAGAAAGTCACAGTCAAAGTGTCCTTACTATCCTGTTGCGAGTAGAGGGAGGGAAGAACGTCTCTTGGTCGTCAATGAGGAAGAAGTCGGACTTGCTCTTGTTGAAGGGAGCGGTGAAGTAGTCTGGCTCGGGGTGCATGATGAGCTCGGGCAGACGGAAGGGGGTGGAGAGCCAGTTCATGGGAATCTCTGTGTGGTTGGGGATGTCGTTGGCCTTGAAGGGCACCTTAATCTTCAGCACGTCTGCGTAGGTGGCCAGCACTTCCCACGGAGCGTGGACCTTGAGGAAGTAAGTCTTCCCATCGTCCGACTCCTGATGAGAACGAGAGTGAGGAAAGTGTTAAAGTACAATGGGTGATGGTCATGATTAACGTGCTTATCAGTTTCTATCTGAAACAGTAGCTAATTCATAATTTTCAGCCTTGACTAGCTAGCATATAGAGAGGAACTACAGCATTCCTTTTTTGCTGTGTCATGAAGATGCTTTGGCTCTGATTCACTGTTGTAACACTAAAAAACTGCCATTGTCATTTTTTCCTTTTTGTGAAAACATGTTCCAAAAACAGCCGGGACACACGTATCTCTGCGCAGGCCATCGCATCCCCCATTACATGATTAGACATAATCAGATCAGGAGCCAGGGGCTTCTTACCGATTTATCTTCCGTCTCCAGCTCCAGGCCCGCTTTCTCTAGATTGGCCTCATACTCCCTCCTCCTCTCCTACAGAGGGAAAAACAACCACCAGGATATATTTAGTAGTTTAATTTGCCTATCACAAATGAATACTCCCTTGACATGGCCTGATAGCGTTATAATTTATTGTATAACATATCTGGGTGACACACACAGGAAGTGCGCCTCCTGCTTGCTGGTCCTCATACACTGTGGAAAGAATGAGTGAGTTCCTGTTCGGGCCAGGAGTCTGCGTGTTGACTCACTGACGAGGCTGTTTCAGAGGACGATATGAGGAGACGGCACTGGCAAACACAGCAGACTGGCCTCACAGCCGCGGAGCAGTAACACCCAGGTGTTAAGGCTAACAGCCCGGTATCAAACACTAGGCCATTCACCACTCAACAGCCAGCGACCAGACCGGCCTCAAACACAAACGGAAATACTCCACAACTACACAAATAAAGCTTATTTACCTAAGTGAGTAGGTTCACAAGTTCATCTCAATGTAGAAGTGACCTCAGAAAATTCCTTGAGAGGATTACTGGCACAAGTTGGGAATAAACGTTTATCTAACTTTATCAGTGTTTGTGGTATTTGGTTACACAGCTGTCTTCACATTGGCTATGTAGATATCCTGCTCTTATTGCTTAAACCAAACAGAACCTGCACACTGGAATTAACTTGAGCGGTTCCTTCAATATAGCTTGGAAAAGATAAATAACATTCAGTGTCACTCATCTGCTCAGTTAGTAATAACTAGCACTATCGCAATACTGAAAGAAACATGCAACAAGAAACGCAACATCAGTTCAATCAAAGACACGACACAAAGACACAAAGCTACGCTGCATACAGGAGGTCATCTATAACGTGGTTCTTACCTGTTTCCTCTCACCGTCTTTATCGTCGACGTACGACAGAACAAAATCAATCCTGCGCACTCCATCGCGGAAGAACACAGAGTCTTTGCTCTGCTGCTGTTTGTCAATCTATGAAGAGAAGGATGGGACAGAGGTCACAACATGCACACATCTGAAACACACACACACACACACACACACACAGATATTCACAGCAGCTCAAGAGTCCTTGGACACTTTCACCACAGCACAGCAGACTGTCGAACACGTGTCAGCGGCTAATGGCAAAACCCAAAGTTGGTGAGCAGTGCTTACAATACCCACAGCAAATCTATGTTTCATACATTCATGAAAGTATCCACTGCAAACACACACGGCATGCTGATAACAGGACATCTGATATGGCTAAATGTTGATCTGTATTGATCTGGAGAAGTATAGATTCAAGAAGGAATCCAGAGCATTTGGGTAGAAAGCCTATCACGTTGTCTCTCTGAGTCGAATCCAGAGAGATGTCCAGTGTCCCGTGATCATTGTGATTTCACTGCATTTCTGGCAGGAAATGGGTTTATTAAACACAAGCTCAGATTATATCTGGCACAGCAAGGGCAGGGGTATGTGGAGCAGACTGCAACAACTGGCAAACAGGCAAGAATGCCAGATCATTCATATTGCCTTGTTGCCAGAGCAACAAGACAACATGATGACATAAAATCAGAGATCACACTCTCTCCACGACAGAGGAATCCAGCAGCCGTACTCGGGTCAACCCTGCAACCTTTTAGTACTTAGTTTGTCTATGCTTATCTGGAATCCATGTTGGTGGAAACCTGTATTTATCACCAGTTAGCAATCACACCGACTCTGGGCACGTGTAGCAGCTAATGCCGTCCCTGCAGTGGCTGCCTCTGCAGCGGCTAGAGGAAAACACTCTGGACAGGAATGCTTTAAGGGAGAAAGGGAAGACATGGCATGCTTGCTGTCATTGCTGCTTCAGCTGTTCAGAAAGCTATAAATACCTACGGCACCATGTACCACAATATCTTGGTTCACATCGCTACAGTAGCTACCTAGACAGGATTGCACTTAGCAACAACAAACACTACATCCCCACACTCCACCACATCTACAGTACGCCTACTGGACTGTAGTTCCCACAGAGTTTGCCCTGTCCTTCAGCACAACGCTGAGGGGGGAAGGGTGGAAAAGAAGAGCACTTTACCTCCATGGCCCACTCCCTTTATGGTTATGATGCATCAGCGGAAAAAAAAAAGGCTGTCTGTCTGAAAGAGCACGATTGCCTTTCTCCAGGGAGCGTGGTCAAGCCCGTAAAGCACTTCTGCTCTCACTCTCATTCCCCTGCTCTCCCCGGCCAGAGCGGCTCCATCCAGTCCACTCACCTCCCACAACAAGCCCTCACTCGCTCAGACATCCAGATGAGAGAGAGGGAGAGAGGGGGAGAGGGAGAGAGAGAGAGGGAGGGAAGAGGGTGGAAGAGAAAGGAGGCCCCTACAGATGACATCAGCACACCGGTAGCACAGCCCCCGCCAGCAGCCAGCTAATGTAATAAGAGCACAGCATCACAGGAGGGGAGGTGACGTCACTGTACAACACTAGACCCCAGGCAGAGAGCGGACAGCCTGGAGCAGTCCCTCAAACATGTTTTTTCATATTTAGGTCAGGACTAAATGCCAGTGGGACGGCAGCTGAAAGGTTAACTGACCATATTCAGGAATCTGGCCTCCTTAACTGATAAGGAAGAACCCCAAAACTGATAAGGTCACCAGCGTGGCTACTCAGCCTCTGAAAACAATCAATTAAACAACTCTTGAGGTCTCACAACACCCGCGTACAAAGTGCAAAGAGGGACGGTATCGCTAACAATTACATGTGAACTGTCTCAGACATGTTGCTCATTGTATCTACAGACAAAGGCAGGGTGGTGGTGTACATAAAACAACTGACTCTCATAAAGCAACCGACTGGCTGAAGTCTACAGCTTGACGTTCTGGCTCTATCGCCCTGGTTCCTGCCGTGCCAGCTTGTACAGTGTGTCCACGTGTACTGCCTTTTTTATAGTTTTCTCATCCAAAACTCTGCATAGGTTCTAACCATGGGTTACCTCCCAGAGTAGATCAGACCATGTTGAACATGGCAGGGTGGGTGCTTTCTTTAACTGGGACGTCGCTCCAGAAACTCTCTAATTTGCCATAATTACAGATTACCCATATGGAATCCCTGCGTCTGCTGGAACCCGCCCCATCTCAGTTGAACTGGAAGAGGCCGCAACGCTCTATACATTTACCAACTAACCCCCTAACTACTGGGTGTGTAGACATACATCTTTCATCTGAATTAAGGAGGGTAAATGTAGAACATGGTGTAAGATAAGTAGCCTACTAGTTTCAGGGAGGGGGGTTCTTTAAAATATGACTTTGAAGGCATTTCGTCTGGGAAGAAGGAGTTAGGCACAGCTGAAGCTGGTTGGTTGACATTAAATATGGAGGAGCTGCTAACCTGCCAATAATCTAGAGTCTTCTCCTCTTATTAGAGATGGCTCCGGCTTTTGAGAACAAACCTCTGCCTAGTTTTAGTTTCTGTGCTTTCACGTCCCAAAAGGTCTGTAATGCACTCTATGCTACTGGAACTAAGAAAGCTACTGGTGAGGACAATTTAATACCTTATTCCTTAAACTCTCTGTCCCCTTTGATACTGGATTGTACATCTGATATTTTTAATACAACAAAAATGTCTGGGTCAGTTCCTAAAGTGTGGCACACGTTATTCCTCTACATACTGTAAAATGTGATAAATCGAAATATGTCCCAATATCAAAACTGTTCATCCGGCTTAAATTCTGGAAACCTTACCCGAACAATTCAAGACTTTTCTTACCAGGGACTCTTTAATTGTGTACTCATCAGTCTGGGTTGAGGGGTGAGAACAGTCCCATCACTGCCACCTCTTTGGTTATAAATGATATTGTATCTGCCCTGGATGGCGGTCACCACTGTGCTGCTCTGTTTAATGATCTGTCAAAAGCCTTTGACACAGCTGATCATTCCTTGCTCTTAAGTAGTCCGTCACATATATTGGTTTTAACTCTGATGCCTTGAATTGGTTTAAAAGTTATCTGTCTGGAAGGTCCCAACGTGTAAAGGTGGCTGACTTTTGCTCTGAGTTTCTAAGCTTTGACAACGGTTGTACCTCAGGGTTCAGTATCGGGTCCAATACTCTTCAGTGTTTATATTATTAACATTGTCATAGCAACAGGCAATTGTAATGTCCATCTTTATGCAGACGACACAGTTGTATCGTTACGCAAATTCTATAGAACAGGGTATTGAAACTGCAGCTTCAGTGCCCTGCAAAAAAAAAACTTGTAAACCTCAAACTTCTGTTAACAGCTGAAAAGACTGAATGCATGCCAGAGCTAAAAAAAAAACACTGAACACTCCAATCTCCAGATTTGCACGGTCCCTCGTTGTAAATACCTGCTGGGTATCAAGATCAATGACAAATTCATTTTACGCAGCTGGAGTCTGGGGTAGCAAGGAACTTTCCAAGGTTAATGCCATTCAAAACCGGGCAGTTTGCCGCTTTCTGGGCATGCATAAATTTGCAAGGGGACATGGGTAAGGAGCCATGTGGGATTAGACAAAAAGGGGAAATGCTTAGACTTTACTCACCTCTCTAATATGCCAGAGGGTAGAGCAGCAAGTCAAGTTTTTAACTGGGATAAAGCACATACAGTAACTCTCCATGGTGTAATGATATGAATGTTGTATTCTGTGAAACTGACCAGCAATATATTTTTAGAAATGCTTCAGGATGTTGCGTTTTAAGCACAGGTTATTTCTCGTCTATAAAGAAAAATGGGCTGCTGACGTCTGGCTCAAACCAAAATTTAGAACGTATAATCAAATCAAGAACGTGTGTAGTCCAGAACCTTACGTTGCTTTACCCTTGGAAAGATCCAGAAGATATCTGTGTGCCCAGTTGAGAACTGGGACCCCCCCCCTGGGTGGGCAGGTTCAATTGTATTGTTGAGGAGAGAGAGATCATGTACTGTATGTGAACTGGGTTCTGTGGAAGATGAATTTCACTTTTAGTTTTACTGTTTGCTGTACACAGAACTACTGCCTTTATTTGAGAAAATGCAAAACCTGAAGCTCGAGCTGTTCTGGTCGGGAGAAGGTAAAGACGGAACGGTTATTCAGAGAGGAAGTGTTTGGCGTGGCTAGTTTCATTTGGAAAGCATGGAAACTGAGAAGGGAGAAGCTGTTTGTTTGAATGTACAGTATGACTCAGATTTGTACATTTTGATTGTTACTTGCTTCTCGTTCCTTTTGCTTGGTTGAACATGATGCCTCCGTGACTGGAAGCCCACACGGGCTGGGCACCATGTGATGCACCACACACACTAATACAAATCAAATCAATCAAATCAAATCAATAAATCATTCTCCTTCAGAGAACTACGTATAGTTGCAGTCGAAACTTGGCCACTTACACAGATATGAAGTTGATCTAATCTAATCTAATCTAATCTAATGTAATATAACACCAACTGTCCCGTGTTTTGTAAGAAGAGGATTCTGGACTTTCAGTTGTGGATTACAGAGAACACATTTATAGTCATGCAGCTGCTTCCACTCTAAAACCCCTCCTATCTACCACTCGGCACTGAGTGATGACTAGAAGGCTCATCACTGTGTCCTGTATGGAAAAGTTGGCTAGCCAACTCAAGAGATAAGCACTTGTATTTTGTTTATAAAGCCCTTCTCCATAAATTGCCCCACATATATATTATTATTATTGTGCTCAGGAAAAATGACTGAATGTAACTGTTTTCAATTACTGTTTTATATATATATTTTTATTTTTTTTTATATATAGTTTTTATCTTATCTTATTGTATTGATGTACCCTTGTTATGTAATTTGGCTGAAGTGAAATAAAGATTAAATAAAATAAATAAATATTACAAAATATACTTTGAAGAGTAACAGGAAAGATGGGAGGAAGAAAGGGGAAACTCTTCTTCTACAGTTAGAATACAGGCTTCCCTGCTAAACGCCTGTGGTCAGTATGAAAGCACTTACACCCAAAAGAGGCTAAATTAAAACATTCAAACAACTTGCAAGTTGAAGTTTCAGGTTCTCTACTCATTAGATGTCGTTTAAATCGTAGGCTTCAGTTGGAGGGGGCCAGACTACTAAAAATGGTCCAAAAGTTCAAACTTATGGCAGCTCTTTTTTATTGAAAATTATAAGTTAAAGATGTTAAATGGTGTAATGATTGCACTCTTCATTAAAATGGCTCATATCCTGCTTAACAAAACCACATTTTAGAAGATTTAAAGGAGGAAGCCTGTATGGTTCGCCACAGTAACGTCTCAGTCCTGTCATGAGCACAGGGCAGGGCCATGATTACAGTATAGAACGTATACACTGCATGTACACACACACACACACGCACACGCAGATATACATACACACATACAAGCACAGCTAAGCAAATGACAACTATACAACGTAAGTGTGTGTGTGCAAGTCTGCATGTGTGCGTGTGCGTGCGTGTGCATTGTCTAATTGTTTTTACACCACCAGGTTTGCGTGTGTTCTCTTCAGTGAGGCAGACTGTTATCACAGGTGCGAACAAAGCAAGTGAAAGGGCCTTTTACATTTTTAATGAAGAACTCTCATGATGCATCAACACATATCTCATGCCAGCGTGTTTCCATTACTCAGTCTCTGCAGAAAAACATGCTTTCCAGAAGCCACCAACAGCTCTCTACCAATATTGATTTTCAAATCTAAATCAAGCCCAACCTTTACTCTCTGAATGACTAATGCCGGCGGTGGAGAAAGTCTGTATTGAACAGGCATTTCTCATGAAGGACATAAAGGCTGGCGGGCAGGCATACGCGTAAAGTAGCATCACATCACAAGCCTGTTTTACCATGCCATACCCTGGAGCGAAACATCAGGAATAGTGCCCGCTTTCTCCCGAGCTGTGGAGGAACCGAGTGGACAGTGAGGGAAAAGCCTAACAACACGTCAAAACATCATCATCCTAACACTGCAATGGCAACCTTACAGAGCTCTAAGGACAAACACATCAATACAAACAAGAGACAAACAAGAGGGATGAATCACACTGTCCCAACACTCAACACCTGCATCATATTTAGAGCTTGAAGGCACGGCGGTTACGCTAACAGATAATGTCCAATGCATTTTAAAACACTCTAGGGTGAAAGTAAGAAGCTGCCAAGACAGTGAGGGCGCATCTAATCTCACTCAATTAAGGGTTTGAGCATGGAGATTGTGTGACACGACACAAACACACAGACTCTGACACGGCAGCATGCACCTGTGTGTCCTTGCCCGGTGTCTTACCCCAGTCAAAGTGTTGATGCGCTCTATGGTGTCTGGCTCAGACTGTCGGTCGCTGAGCTCAGAGGGGGCCAGGGAGGCCAGGCTGATGTTGAGCGACTCACAGGACTCAACACACACACCAGAGGGTAAAGGGGACTTAAATGCGGTGCGAAAGGAGCAGAAGAGAAAGGGATTTTAGGGTCATCTCCGAGCCTCTCCTCTTCCTAGCATGTGGGGGCTGCTGCTGGTCTTTGGGTATTGCAGGAGCAGACTATTGTGATTAAACTGGATTTTTTTTTTTAACGTGATCTCAAAAGTTAAGACCATTAAGTGGGCGCTTCAACTGAGAGCCACAAAGCAAACCCTCCTGCTACATGCTGGCTGTTGATTGATGGTGGGTGTTGAGAGTAACCAGCGACAGTATTTACAGTAAGACAATGAGTGCGGCTATGAAACTGCAAAAAGGGAAGGAAGGTCTTATATGAAGAGCAGATTTCCCTGGGACAGGATGAACGCCCTGTTACCATGTTTACATTAAGTACGCTGTGGTGCAAAGGGATAAACAGAAATGACAAATGCGTCTTTGAGAGCAAAAAGTTCACAAACAGGAACGGCAAATAGTCGCATTATTTAAATAGCTGGTAAGAGGCAGGCAATATAATTTGAATGATCCAAGAATATGCAAACTATTCAGGGTGTGCATGTCAGCATAAATTGTTATAGAGGAAGTAATAAAAGGCAAAACAGAGAAATTACTATTCAGAACTTCTGTATAATAAAATAGATAAAAACATAAGAGACGGAGGCTGCTTCTTTGTTGAATCTCTATGTGAATGTATTGTGTGAACGTGGTGCATGCGGTGGGTTTGGTGTTTACCGCTGATTGTCCCTGCTGGGAGGAGCCTCCGCTGGATGTGGGGTGGAGGTGGTAGCCGTTACTCTCATCTGCAAGACAGTAAGAGAAGGAACATAACACACTGACTGACATGTTCAATGAAAAGGGAAGGGAAAAGGGAAAGTCTGATTAGATTAACCATATTTAAAAAACGGGATTAGCTGAGTTAATCATCGCGGCATTCTCTCACCACTGTAAGAGAAGAACAACAGCTATCGAAGTGAATGTCAAACAGATGGATCGGTGGCCGTGTAGTTTCGTTTCAGGCAAAGGAACAGCTGCCGTGATCTTTTGGCGTACGAGAGCAGCTCTGACAGACAGCCAATGTTGTGGTCTATATTTGTACTGGCGTTTGTGTGGTAGCCCTCCCACAGCCCAGACAGTGTGACTTAACAGGAAGACAGAGCCCATGCTGCAAAGCTGTTAACTCTGAGAAAGTAAACGCAGGGCACGTGACTGAGAAGTTTGGTAAACCCCATCGATGTGTTAGAAAAGCTCACGGCCGTACGTGTGAGGGAACACCAGGGGAATCTTGGTTGGGTTGGAAACTTGAAAAAAGGTTCTGCTTTTCATTTGCTGGGAAGCCTGTGAAATAATTACACTGTTAGAGAGCCACAGAGGGAATAAGATTTACATAAACAAATGGCTGGGCGGATGGAAAAGCAAGGCAAGCATCACATACTGCTGGCATTACTGGCAAAGGAAGGTTTCGGTCTCTGCGCTCGTGTTTTTAAATACCACAGTGCTAATTGATGGTCTTACTGATGTTATTTAGTCTTGAGTCACAGAATATATCCTTACCCTCCTGACCTGAAACGTAAGACCTTAAACCTTGTAACGACGTAAACCCTCTCTGTCTCTTACTTTTTTTTACACACAATGTCAACAGGAAAGTTTGGTCTTATACGCCTGTGGTGCCACTTTTGCCTACTGTAGACCATTTCTTTATTTGTTGGACTGAATTGTTCTTTTTGAATTGTTTGACTAAGCTCTTGATATTGTCTGGCAGGATGTAACAGTTCCTGTAAAAGTGCTGTGATGGGAATCTGCAGTAAAGGATGTCAAAGTCTGATTGTCTTTAATGGTCTTTAATTCAGTTCTTGCAAGAACGGTCAAACCCAACAGAAGGCTTCTGCTCAGAGAATGACAAAGAGGATGTATCAGACAGTTATTCTTATAGTGCTGAATGAACCCCCCTATTGTCTGAGATCGGCCCACAGCTGCAGATTCCTGTTTAGAACAAGATAGAGAGAGGAGAAACGTCAGGGTCAGCCCGGCACAGGATGAAACTCCTTTTGATAAGGAAAGCTCAGAGAAAGCTTCTTTCATGAATAACACAGATATTCCCTTCACAGTGAGTTTTCAACGTATTTAGAGTCTGAAAAAAATCAAATGTTCTTGTATCGTTTGTATACACAGGAACAAAACATAACTACTGCTATATTTGAGTTATGGCGGTTGGGGAAAGTTTAGAGGAGACTCTGTTTTCTATTAAAAATCACCTATGCACCTCAATATATTTTAGAAAAAATAACCTTTTATTCTAGCCTTTCATAACAAACTGTTTCCCCAAACCAATATGATACAAAGAAAACATAAAGTAGTCAGGCTGTTTTTTATACATGTTCCTTTTATATCAGTTGTAATGAAGGGGACAGAGACACTTTGAAAATCAGGGCTGGGTGTTGGCATTGATTAGGACGGTTGTGATTTCTTCCTAAAAGAAAGTGCTGGTCTCTCACAGCATCTGTCTCCCCAACAACTGGCACAGTATTACACAGTCGGATACAGTAACGGAGCTCAGCTCAGCTACAGCAAGAGCTGCTTTACGCCTAAGTAGCCTTCACACAGTCAAACCTTTGTTCAAGAGCGAGCAGCTGATTACAGTGGAAATGCCACAAGACCACCTCTGTCTCTTACCATAACAACCAAACAGACTCCAGAGGGCAAAACACAGACACATCTATTATTTACATGAAGTATTTACAGGGAAGCTATTGTACAACTCAGCTATACTAATAAAAGGTAAAACCATCTGAGTTGTAAAACTGCTATAATGAATGCCGCTGGTGTATTATTGTTATGAGATATCTAATCTCAAAGCTGTTGCACTGCTCTTTTCCACAGTGAGAGCGACCTTTTGGCATCTATGCCTATACTGAAGTTTATACTTTCATCATCTGCACCTTGCTAGGATGTGCACGGATACTAGTAGCCTCATTTTAAGCTGCCAGCAGTTTTGCTCAGCTGTGTTGGTTTGTCTGCTTTTCCTGTGGCAGGAAACTCCAGCCCCCCCCCTGACCCCGCTATCTGATAATTCAAAACAACAGGTAAAACTTAAAGTTCCAAGGTTACATGAGAGAACAACAAATGCCTGGCACCAACATGCTGCTTCACACATACCAAAACCTATCAGGTTGATTTAATCTGTATTTACAGTAAGGACAGGTGTTGATGCAACCACGAAATATTCAAGAGATATTCAGTGTTGATCTGGGCCTGATGGGCCAATGTGGTTTGGCAGAATGGTGTTTAACCCCCACTAGGTGCACGCACATCTACAGTTTGTTCATGTTTGGAGCTGTAACTGAGCACTGTGAACAAATACAGTTCGGGATTGTAATGAAAAGTGTGCAAGCACACTTTGAGACGTCAGCTACCCACGTGTTGCTTTGACACTGCTGCTTGTTCACCTTTAAGAACTATCAGTGCTGGCTTTAATTCAGTTCAGCTGTGAGTGTGACGGTAACAGTTACTGTAAAAGTCAGTTTCCAATGTATTCAGAATGTGGAAATCAAATTTGCTGGATGCAATTGATGAGGATGTGAAAGTTCAGCGGAGGCTGTTTTCCATCAGCAATCACCCTCGAAGAATCTACGCACCTCAGTATATTAAGATAATCAAGATTTTGACTTTTAATATACTGAGGTGCGTAGATTCTTCGAGG
>OMOV01061205.1:1753-12648 GCA_900312565.1 Beryx splendens | reverse complement strand
CGTGTCTGTGTGTGTGTGTGTGTGTGTTCGTGCCCATGCATGAGTGTGTGACTGGGTGTGCTGCATAAACAATTTCCATTCCTCACTTTCCCTAGTATTAAAGGTCAAAGTGCATTTGGCTCTCGTCTTTGGACCAATTTGGCCGCGAGTCTCTGCCCGTGTCTGGTTGAACATTGACAAAACCGGCCCGGCCCGGTACTACCCCGTTGCCAGGAGCCAGGGGCGCGAGACGCAGTTTGAATCGCACACCAGCCTCATTAAAGGAGAGAGAAGCCAACAGCGGTCGACCGCCATTTTTGTGCCAGCTCATCGGCAGCGACAGTGGGGCGGCAAAGTTGAGATGGACGCCGTGCCATGAGACAGTAGGAATTTGGATCCCATTCACAGACACAGGCACAAACAAAAACGTGAACGCACACACTCACAAACACGTGCACACACACACACACACACACACACTTTCTTTCAAAAACTGGCTGGATAATAACCAGTACAGCAGCGTATTGCTGGCTTTGACCAATATGGATTTTTGAAGGCCGATACCAATTTTTCATCTGGTGATATATCATTAATTTGGACAATTTTCATGCCAAAAAATTGAAATATTCAGTGTTTCCCCCAGAATTATATTCTTATCAGGGTAGAAAAGCCTCTGAAACAGCATTTAGGCCATCATGGGACACTAAAACTCTCCATTGAAAGGCATAATGCCAGTAATGAATTTCTTTTAGCAGCAGGGTGAGGCAGGTTCCATTGCAAAATCATAAAGTAAAATCATATCCTCACCTCCATCATGTTGGAGGTGGATGACATGGACTAGCCAATATCCATTTTTTATTAAAAGGCCAATATCATCCTGATCCATCATCCTAGTCCAGTGGGAAACTAACTGTATAATGTGAGGCTTATCCCGGTGTGAGAGTTTTGAGATATTTATAGCGGCATGTTTTGGAATGTAATCAGTATATGTGCTTTCCTATGCATTATTGAGAGGAAATAAATATTTATGATATATTCATGGCACAGTTTTGCCTTTAGCTCATTCAGGAAACCATGTAAGTTCCTGTAACATATATGACCCACATACTGCAGCATTGTCAGATATGGACATTCTCTCTCTCACCTTTCTCTCTCTGGCTCCTCGCGCATGCATGCACACACAAAAACACAAACACACACCACACAGCACTGCCTCCTATAGATTGCAGCGGCCTCAGCATGGAGCTTCCGGGCCCGCCGCTGCTGGGGCTTGACATTGTGTTGTCTAAGCGTGTGTGATGTGAGGAGTGACCCGAGTGTGCGGAGGGTAAACGGAGTGGTACCCTGGGGGGGGCAGCTTGTTCTCTCTGGCCCTCTTTTGGAGTTCAGACGAGTCCCATGACACCGGGAGATTAATGAAGTTGTGCTGACACAACGATCCCTACAGGACACACACACAAGCGCGCACGCACACACACCATTTTTTATATCACGGTTTTCATGTACCTGTACAGATATCCGCTTTACAGGATGCAGGTATTTAATAGCAGAAACATGGTACACACCTTTTACAGAGGAGAGACCTTACACCTAAACTTTCTAACAGACAAATTTGCATGCAAAGACACATTAATAGCAACCAATTTCCTACTGCATGCCTGACAACCTGTAGTCCCCTAACAACGGATTTCAATAGGATTATCTGTTCTGGTTACATCTTTTGTAAATGATTACTACCTAACTTTGAGCTTTCAGTGTGGATCAAGTGAAATATGTCTTAAACAAAGGACTTTATCTGCCTATTCTTGAGTACACTACACTCAATTAATGACTAGATACAAAGTAGGCCATACACAGTCTCGACTAGGCCTATAGCCCACCGCAAGTTTAATGTCTGCTCTAGAAAGACCTAAACTGATTGTACCTCCAGATGAGAGAAAAATGGTACAAACATGGTACTACCCTTTGCCAGTCAGGAATTTATATGTACCTTTTTAGCTCCAGATATACCTTGACCCTTTGAGGGAACATTAATGGCAGTTGTACCTTAAAGAAGGCAAATGGACCCCTACCGTACCCCTTTTTCTGACTGTGTGCTGTCAGTTCTGCATCATGTCACGTACCCTCAGCGGGTCCTCATGGGAAAGACTTTACTATTCATCTGACAAGGACAGGGCAACGATACAGGTGAGCTGCATCGGAGCTTGGTGGATTTAGGTGTCGCATTAACGCATGGGCTAACCTCACGCCTGCAGTCAGGCCGGCTCTCTTACACACAGCAGCACTGCCACTCTGTGGTCAACAATGGGCATTGCTCTTTCTCTGCAACCTGCAAGCTCATGTCTCTCAGTGCTGATGATGGTCCTCTGAGGGAAAATGGTCCTCATGGAACTATTTGAAGGACCAATTGAAGCGCTAAATGGGTCCTTCTCTCCATTTGTTCCATTTACATTATATAATACATAATGAAAATTTTGCCCCAAAGGTATAACCACCTGCGATGTGAGGTTCAGAAGAAAGGAGGTAGTGAGATAGTTTGGGCCAATAATTCCAAGCGGCACTTCTGCACTGCAGTCATTTAGTCTCATGTTCAGCCTTCAAATCTTATTTTTCTTAAACCAGGAGAAAAATGATGCCAATGAGATGGGATAACCAGAGAGACTAGACTGAATGCTCAAATGAAAACTTTATTCAGTAGCGAAACATGATGGAAACTTAAGCTCCATGGAGACACTCCTTGCATTCATGAAGTTAGGAGCACATCTGTGGATGGAGGTAGGCATTAGGATGTCCCCCTGGGGAGTTCCTCTGGAGCCGGGACATTGGTGGTGGTGGGGTGGAGGCAGCGACTGGAATGACAGCAGCATAGTTCCATGAGTAGCACAACAGCATAGTAGGTGATGTGTTTATACTCCCGTCACTTAGACGACTGGCTCTATACGAAAAAGAGAGCGAAGTGATGGCTAACTGATTGGTTTTCTGGAAAAAGAGGGAAAGTGTTCGCCAACTCTGATTGGGTAAGAGAAAGCAGGTGGGTGGGATTTTGTCTTCCTGATTTAAATTGCATAAACTGTTTCCAATGCAGTTTCCATTTTTTTTAAGGAATTTTCTTGAAATGCGTGTCAACATCTTGAAACAAGTCAGAAAAAAGGCAGATCACTGAACACTGAACGCCCACCTGCTCACTCACTTTAAGTCGCCCTTGTAGAGAAGAACAGACTCTGATGTGTGGAGTTTGATTAGACCCTTGAAGGCTGACATAAAGCCACGACCCAATCCCTTCATTCCAGATAACAGCATCCACTAAATGGCTAAGTTGTAATTGCTTGACTTGTAACTGCCTCTCTAATCTTATCAGCTCGGATGTAAAATGACACAGTGAGAATAAGAATGAATTTCAGATTGTCTGCTTTAATTTGAACACTGTCAAAAGAAAGTGCTCTCAATGTCAGACTGAGACGCCACCAAATAGAGGGAGCCAAAACACTTGTCCTATTAAAGCGTAACTAAACCCCAAACTCAAACGTGTGTAAATGATGGTAAAAAGCATGCTACTGAAATTGCCAATGGCTGATTTTTGGCTGATCTGTGTAAAGCCTGACGTCTAATAGTAAAAAGCATGCTACTGAAATTGTCATCTGCTATTGGTTGATCTTTGGTGCCAGTTCTGTCCTCTTTGACGGCAGAACTGGCACCAAAGCGGCTTCTTTCGTGAGCCTTTCCAAGGCCTACCAGCGGTGACACTAAAGGAGGCACCAAAAGCCATGGCTTCTTCAACTGCGAAACACGCAAATGAAGAAAACATGAAAATGAGTGGAACAAACATCAAGAGGAGGACTGAAAAGTCAACCGGAGCAGGTAGTCAGCGATGAAAAACTGGTTGAACAGTATCTTACAACATGAACTCAAGTTTATGGCAAGTTCATATTGTGGTGAATGATGCAGGCAGACCAGAATTCAAACAGGATGAAGCGATGCCTCGATATTCCCGCATTTGCAAGGACTTTCTTGATGAAAACCTGGAAATAAAACAGCAAACAGAAAACTGAAGGAGCTGCTGCCTTTAAAGTAAACTTTTCCTAAAATTAGCAAGCAAACAACTCTGTGCATTGCTCAAAATACAGTATGTGGCTTGTTCTACAGTATTCTTTTCAGCCATTGGTTCAGACTTTTATTTTGATGGAAAGGGCAGCTTTGAAAAAAAAAAACATTATTTCTGTACTCCCAATACAAGGCAGGAGTAAACTTTGTAAACGTGTTAAAAGTTTGAAATATTGACCTTATAGCAACCTAATCAGCCAAGCAGCTTTTATTCTGAAGCCGGAGCTTTGAGAGCGGAGGGCTCAGTTGTCTTAGATAGATTTATATAGATATTTTTGTTTGTGGGACTGACTTATTTTGTAAATGCAGTTTCATGTATTCTGTGCAGGTGTGGAAATACCATAAAAGTTGCTGAGGCACTAATAAAGCAATATGTTTTTGAGTTACTCGTAGTTCTTCTCTGGCTGCTCTTCGGTCTACATCTTCCAGTGGTGTAATGTAACGAAGTAATAATACTTCGTTACAGTACTTAAGTATTTTTTGGGAGTATCTGTACTTTACTTGAGTATTTATATTTCTGTAAACTTTCACTTTTACTCCACTACATTTGCTAAATTTGGTAGCCTGCAAGCAAGCAGGTTTGGAGAATCAGTGCTCCTAGCTGGCAAGTTACCTTAATCACGCACCATAGTGCTGTTTGCCAACTCTCAAGGAGAAGAAGAAGAAGATTTCCACTCAAGCCCAGGCATATCTTTTGCTTGCTTTTTTATTAACAGCATTTACTTGTACTTTCACTTTCAATACATAAGTACATTTAATATTAGAAAATTACTTTTGATACTTGTACAGTAAATACCAGAAACTTTAAGACTTTTACTCAAGTAATATTCTAACAGGTGGCTTTAACTTCTACCAAAGTCATTTTCTGGTAGCCTAAGATATCTGTACTTTTACTCAAGTGGCTTTCAGGTACTTCATCCACCACTGGTATCTTCCCTAAACAGCTTTAATCTGAAGCTGAATCTGCCTCCTTGGAGGTTTTTAATTTAATTTAGTCCTGAAGTAGCACTAATCTTTGTTCTGGAAACCAGACCAGTTAAGCCTTCAGCAAGTCTGCATATCATTATTTTTTCTTTAGTGTGAATGTCCTGTATAGCCTAAAAACTGCCCCAGTTCTAAAGTTGGGATATATATATGGTAGCAGCCTGGCTTGGTGCCAGTGCATATGGGAGATAAATGTGAAGCGCCCCAAGACTCGACACATCCCATTAAAACAGTGCAGCACCTTATTTCCATTCAGCATGCACAGGCCCGGTGCCTCATCACTTTCTGTCCATGCATTATTATTGGCTGTGGAAGAACAGATTGCCTCATCACCTTTTCTGTCAGTGCGTTATCAATGGCAATTGGCGAACAGATTGCCTCATCAAGGTAGTTTTCAACATGGAGAGTTGCAAATGGTGGTGGCAATTTCTCCTCAGGTTGAGCTTATGAATTGTTTTTTTTACAGTGCATTATATATCAATATATGTATATAGTGTACACTTATTCACACTATTCTATCAAGATCTCCAGCTCCAAGCCTCCTCGTGTTGATTCATTCCCAATTTCCCATTCTCCAGTCAGAATTACTATTCAGTACGCAGGAGCAGACACATCCATACACATAGGTTTATTAATTATGTCTCAGTGTCAGATAGGTAGATAGATGGATGGATGGATGGATAGATAGAGAAACGCGTCTGCAGTGTGGCGGTGAAAATGTCAGTATTCTTTTGTATGCTGATGATATTATTCTGCTGAGTCAGAGGAGGATTTGCAAAAAATGTTATGTGCTGAGTTGTGGTGCAGTAAATGGAGGATGAGTATAAACGAAAAGAAAACAGAACAGAAATGTTGGATTTTAGAAAACCATCCTCACATGGGGTGGAAATCCTGTGAGCAGCACTGGAGCGTCTGTATGATGAGGCTGTGGAACAGGTGACTGCAGATGAGGGATAACAGACTAACTGAAAGAGCGTTTCTTTGGGACATCCCAAACAAATGGGGTATCAGCGAGAGAGCTACACAGTTTGTGTGTGAGATTAGACTGTGAGGATTTGTAGATCAACACAACTAAGGAGTAAACCAAACCTTGGGACATTTTGTGAAATGAATGAACATGAATTTGGTACGGAGAAGTATATATGCTGTATAACCTGTGTGCCCAGATTAGGTCAGGTATCCCCGCTCTCCATATTGAAACAGCCCATTTTGTTTTGCATTGCCCACATTACCACGAGTTAAGCGCAAGACTGTTTAATAACGTGGAGGGGAAAAAATTGATCTTTTCCTTATGCAGGATACAGATATACTGGCATGGCTGTTTGTACACAAAACCTTTTTAATTGCTGATTTAGAAAAAGCTTGGGCTAGAAGGTAGTGTACTTCAATTTGTTCTTGTCACATTAGGAGTATTATAGCACTGGAATGTACTTAATGTGCTTACGGTAATGCATTGAGTATTGTTTACAGCTGTAATATAGCAAGCTGAAATTCTGTTTATTTTATCGGTGTCTTGTAATCCCATGTGTGATGGGCCGCATGACACGTCAATCTAAAAAAAAACGTTCATTAATTCTACTCACAGATGTCAGAACTCTTGAGCCACGTACAAAGCCAGCGGCGGCTTGAAGGACAGTTCTATCCACTCAGGTGCTGTGTGGCTGTCATGCTAGAAGACACCTGGTGTGCGGCAAACCCACATGATGGGATGTTCACATGTTCCTTCCTCCTGATAATTGAAAAGAGGGACAAAGGTCGCCATCAGCCTTCATCCTCTGTTGCTGCCATTTGATTTCACTTCCCCTGCCTGCGGTTAAAAATAGATGGATCTGCGCTGCACCAATTTATCCTGCAATGTTTAAACTAATCAAGGTATTTTACTATGCATGATGACCTGACCTTGCAAATTAAGAATTACAAGCATAAAGACAGGGTCCAAGTTCATTATCTTGCCAAGTCTAATATGTAGGATTGAAAGGTTGTAATGCGGTTATAGTGGATTACAGGGAAAGTGCATGCAGAGATGTCAACAAGCTGAGACATATGAGTTGATTGTACTTTTTATTGTATAATCAACTGATGGAAATATCATGTCACTGACTTGACAACACAGCCTTGACATCTACATTCATTCACACATTTCAAAATGTCTGCGTACAAGGCAGCTATACTCATTATTTGTATTATTATTAATAGTATATGAAAACCCATATGATATTTTTTTTTTTATTTCAACCAACACCTTTCAACTATACAGGTTCTGAGCTACATACACAGATAAACAAGTCAATGTTTATTCCAAATCTTGTGCCTTTCTTTTCATATTTTTATAAGAATTATACATTTAAGGTTGTTTTTATTCAAAAATACTTGTACAAACATACTTCAGGTATAATAACAACATGGAAAATAATTACAACTTTTACATGGTGCTTATAACAAACAACAAACAAAATGTACATCACAAACTGTTCTACTGTAGCAGCACTGCATGATGTACAAGGCTACATTTAATATTAAATTATTTTGACATGGTTTTCACGTGTCAAAATACATATGCATGATTACTGCATTTCCAACAAGCAGCCTGGGCACAGAAACCCACTAACTAACTAACTAACTAACTAACTAACTAACTAACTAACTAACTAACGCTAAATTGATTATCATCCACCATTCTCATGTCACAAACTCTCCAAGTCAGCAAACCTTTATTAAAGGAATAGTTCACCCAAAAATTAAAAATCGTATCTACTCATTCTCATGCCAGTACTAACTCGGGTGAGTGTTTTTTCTTCATACAATTACCTGGAGCTCTCCAGGCGCGCTGCTGGAGGAGCTTCTTCCAGTGAATGGGGAGTCAATGGGGAGCCGGACGTTCTGCTTCAGAAAGGGTAATAAATGTCCATAAAATGACTCAATAAAGCTCGTGTAGTATAATCAAAGTCTTCTGACGCCTGACGATCGCTCTGTGAGTTGAAAAAAAACTAAATTTGATCCATTATTTCATGAAAATCCGAGTCAATCACATGCTTTATGGAGCAATTTGGAGAACTACAATGGAGAACTTTGGCATTAACCTTTCTCTACGAGCTACATCTGCCTGTTCTTTATAAATCCATAACACCTATAGTTTCGTCGTAGTTTACTATAAAAACCTTGGTGCATACACATAAGCTTGGTAGCACAAAAAACACTACCAACACCACACATGAGCGGCAGACAGAAGCAACACTCTCTGCAGTGTTTCTGTTCATATCTCTTGTTAGCTTGTTGGTTGATCCCACAGTGATTACAATTCATACACCTATAAGTGCGAGTGTGTTTCTTGATCCAAGTGTCCCTTTTGTCGGCACACTTCGACTCCTAAAGCTTATGAGCTATTGACAGTCTTCAGGGACAGAGAGAACAGCGTGGCCGGGTAGAGGGGGAGATGGAGCCGATGCCCTCTCCGGCTCCACTTGCCTCTCACCCTCAACCTGCCATACACGTCCCATCCCAACCACCCTCCTGCTCTGCCGAAACTCCATCTCTGACTGGATTCTGGGCTGGCACCGCTGCCGGTACACAGACACGAGCACTCTCTTGATCTGTGGGTTACGGATGAGAGGGACAGCTGCGTTGATGCAGGTAGGTGCGATGATTAGCAGAGGCGTTACTATGGAACTGAGCCTCCTGCACGAGGAAATTGAGGCGTTTCTCTTCCCCATCATTGTAAGGAGGATAAACAAGAGGATCGGCCCCAGCTGCAGTAAAAATACAAAGAGGTAGAAACTCACAGTGCGGTTGGCCCGGTGGTTGCTACACTTAAGAGCCATGGTCACCCTGAGTGCCGCGCAGTACATGCACGCATAGCAGTAGCAGATGACCATAATGCAAAGAGTCATTATGATGGAAGGTGGCCCAAACACCAGCAAGTCCTCTTCCGGAGAAAACCCTATGTGTTCCTTTATAGCAACGGCATCGCACACGAGCCCGGTGGTTTGCCGGTTGAAGCCACGCTGTCCCCGGGTCAGCAGAGACGCTCCATGAAAGCTCAGTGTCACGCTGACAAGCCATACGAGTCCCATGCCAAGGTGAACATTGCCAGTTTTGATCATCCTGAGGTAGTGGATGCCATGACAAATGAATATGTAGCGCTCTACTGTCATTAGAGCCAGGGTCATCTGGGAGACCAAGAACAAGCACCGCAACATGCTGAACTGTGCTATGCACCAGTAGCCATGCACCTGAGTTTTCTCCCGCACCACAGAGGACAGCACAACAACAGCGGTAAACAAACTCATCCCGACTCCACAGGCTGATATGTGCTTCAGCATGATGTACTGTGGCTGCCACAACCGTTGTTTGTATTTCACTATCAGAAAAAAGAGGGATCCATTCGTTGCGCATGAAAGAAGGACAAGGCAGAGTAACAGAACGAGAAAAAACGGCAGAGATGTCTTCTCCGAAAAGAAAAAGTTCCAGGAGAGACAGCTGGAAACTTTAACCATATTTTGGTCCTCGTGGTCTGTGGCTGTCATGTTAACCGTGTGTGGGTTAGAGCGAGAGCCCGTTGTAGCATTCAGATGGTCGCGATTCATTCTTCATGCCTGTAGCAGCATTCACTTTTCTCTGAGGAGATGAAGTGGACCATAGATCGCTCCTTCCACAGAATTGTCCTTCTATGGGGGGAGGAGGACCTAAAGTCATCAAAGTCAAGAAACCAAGACACGTAAGAGGAGTGATGGCTTAAGTGAGAAGCATGAGCATGTGTGAAGAGGTATCTCTTTGTCACTATGACAACCAATGCTTCATTCCATGTAGTCAATTTAAAGTGATTGGATGTACTGAACAGAGTATGAATGATAAAATGTGCATAACTGACAAGAGAGAAATAGTGACTTTTAAATTGTGTCACTGAATCTATATTTTAGGGGTTTCAATCCAAAAGGCTATATAAAAAAAACAAAAAACAATACCTGGTCAATATTACAAAAACACAGATGATTCTATCGGTGACGTTCATGTGCACAGTCTATTTGTAGGAGCAGGCATGATTGAAGACCATTTTGAAATGGCAATAAATAGAGCAATGTTTTGCTGTCCTTACATTTCTGAAATGTATTTTCATGACTTGTGTGTGTAACTGTATAGCCCAAATGCATGTTAATTGTAGAGAAAACATGCCTGTAAGTTACAAATACAGTAATGGTTTTCTTGGTGTCATTGTCATAATTTTGAGACACTTTATTGCTCCAACATCATGCAGCAAACCAAACCTGTATTACATTTTACATGACACATACATTTTAGGCATTTGCTGACATTCTGTTTAATAACAAAAATAATAAAAGTGCTGGCCTATGAAAAGAAATAAGAGCCATCTTTACACGTCTGTCCCGTGTGACATATATGCTTGTGAATTATCTATTGTACTCTTTGGGAGTAAAACATTACATTTAAGCATCTTGGATGCCAAGAGACAGACACGCAACAGACAGCAGACTTTTCCCATCACTGCACTGCAAAAGATGCTCATCCAAACAAGTAATTTAATCTTTTATTGTGAGTCTTACAACCGTATTTTTCACCGGAAAAAAATAATATAAGCATGCGTGGTGAAAATTGCATTTATTTAATTAAATTTCAGCTTGTTTCAAGGATTTTCTAGAGACAAGTGGCACAATTAAAACGCAGATCATTTTAGATACTGCCACTTGTTGAATTGATGTGCTGTGAGTGTCTAAGCATGTATTGAACCCATGGACCATGATGTGGATTATACTGAATAAGATGAAATGCACTAAATCATGAGCATTATAGAACATGGGTAGAAAGGTGGTTTGTGA
>OMOV01061011.1:12815-26269 GCA_900312565.1 Beryx splendens | reverse complement strand
CCCCCACCCCCCCCCCCACCCCCCCCCCCCCCCCCCAGAACTTCCTCGATGGTCAGACTGTAATCCCGAGGGCAGCCTGTAGCACGGCGCCTGCCGCTGCCCACTGATTGTGCTGTTTCATGACAGTCAGAGGTTACTGGGTTACTGCTGTTATCAAACAGTCAACACTAAGTTTGGGACTAGCGATGATGCAAGAGAGCACTAAAGAATGGCCATCACTCATTTTCACTGTAGACAGTCAACATCAGACACAGCCATGCTGGCCGTAAAGCTTTATGAGTGTTTCTCCTGGTGTTATTCAACTCCCATTGCATCCCTCAGGGGGACATATGTTTCTCCTCTTTTGTGGCCGTGTTTAGTCTTGTTTTGCTCCGAAAATTCCTCCACATGCTCTCTACCGTTTTACTACAGTTTGTGTGTGTGTGTGTGATTTTTATCGGTGCCAAAGAATGAAAACGAAAAGCATTTTATTCTGTGGCATGCCTCTGAACCCTCAGTTCATTCCCTCCTCCCTCTGTCATCTACTCTTTCTCTCTCTCACTTTCTCCCCTCCCTCCCCATGGATTCCCCAACCACACCACAACGCCGTTAACAGACGCAGCCCTGACAGATTTACCGCCATCGTCTTTCCATTGGCCGCCAGCGTGACAGCTGAGATTTAATGCCGCCTTCTCATTGGCCAAGACTTGACAGGCTAATTTATGGGTGCACTGTGATTTGATGCCTGCTGCCTTTGAAGTGAGTTACAGCTCTGTCGCTTATAGGACACAGAAATGGTGTCAGGTTGCAATCGTAAAATCTTATCCCTGAAGGGAGGTGGCCAATAGTCCTGACGTCATGAGAGGATAAGAGACCTTCTGGAGAGCACAGAGGAAGAACAGAAACAGTATGATAGGATAAAAGGAAAGCCCATGGCTAAGTGTCTGTCCAGAACATGCTTTGAGTAGTTTACAAAATACACAAACTCAGGGAGAGCAATTTTATGTGCTACATTCAGGCAGTCAGACTTTAAAGCTACATTGTATTGCATCTCATTTTCTGTTCAGTTGTCCTGTACATCATGAGAGAGAAAGGAAGAGAGAGTGTGTATGACTGTGCATGTGCACATCTCATTATATTGATATCTTCCTGCCTCTGATCTGAGGTTTTTCTGCCACTGTGAGGACGACTACATGGTATGAACTGAATTTGTCTAAACGATGGTCTGCACCTGAACTGCACAGCTGTCTTCTGTCTTCTCTCATTCCACAGCTCCCATGATCAGCGGGTTTTCATATGACTCATAAGGGGTCAGCAGACCTTAAATGACAGAGAGTAAATCACTGTATCGCATAGCTGATCAACAGCAGCAAACTGCCAAAGTCACTTTGACGTCTGACTACTGTATCTGCTCACTGCAGCCCGGTGTTCGTGCAGCGCCATCATCTATCTGCAGCCTATCTCTTCATCAGCCTGACAGTCCATCCGGCAGAGATCAAGAAGAGCAAGAATGCGGCCCCGTAACAGCCTTGACCCATGGAAATCTCTAAGGGTAAATAGCAAGGTTGCCCCTGCCCTGTCTATCAACCCCTGGTGAATTCATGCGCCATTTCCCTTGGATATCAAATCCCTCTCCTTACTCTTTCACTTCACACTTAGGGCCGTCTGCTCAAGTGGAAAATTGCTGGAAAATGAAGAGACAGAGGAAAGCCCTGGACTCTCCTTGTCAAGTGGGATTGCGTAATTTCGTAAGAGACCTGCTCATGAACTTGAAAACTTGGGGTTACATTGAACGCCCTCTGACAATGTGCCACGTAAGGGAAAGAAAACAGGTTTTACATCTTTAAAAAAAACAGGATCCCTCTGAAGAAGAATGATGGATCCTTCAGTGATGTGTTCCAGGAGTTTGTGACACACATAGCTGTACAGTTAACCGGTTCAGTGAAGTCTTTTCTGTAGACATATACTCCACTTTTATGCTTTTGTTTTCATGACAACACATTTTAGGTTGCACAAGTTTATGTCTGTTGCAGTGTGTGTTGTGTGTACTGTCTTTAATATGTAATAGTAGCTCTTTGTTGGAAAAGTGAATTGCATTAGAAGTGGTGCTCTTCTTAGCAGATATATTTCTACAGTATTGGGAGTCCTGTGTTTTGATGAACTCATATCAGAGAAACATTATCTCATTTTGATCTCGCCCTACATTTGTATCTGCTTTATGGACCACCATTCATAAAGGTGGTGGTTTCCCAGATCAGTGTCCCCTCCCACAGTGCAGTGAGCATCCAGCGCTTCTGGGTGCTTTACACTGGAGGATAGGTAATCTAAAACCAGAAGACCGGTATATTTATGCACCTTGTCCATTCAAAATATTATGACTGTAAATATTGATTAAAAAATGGCTTCATCTATACTGTATATTTGATGGAATTGACTGCAGTTTGGCTGCTGCTTCACTAAATCACCTACCTCACTTGAGTCTTTTCGAACAGTCGTAAAATGAAGAGACTTGTGCCAGAATCCATTCAGCAGTTGAATATCGATATTGGTCCAAGTATTCCCCCGCTTGTTCTTGGTCAGGGGAAACTGCAAATGAAGCTTCGGCTTAGATTTGTCTGCCATAACTTAACTATTTGATGCCAATGACTAAGTCTATATAATCCCTGGTTGATGCTAATGGCTAGGCCTAAGCTATATTAAGCTTTAATTGCAGTGTCTCCCTGCCTACCATTAAGGAACAGAAACAAATACGTAACCTATGAAATTGGATGAGCTATTCCTCTCAGCAGACGTCTCCTTTTGGCAGACTATTAGATCCCTGAGAATCCCGTAAGATTTCTTACTGAAGTAAGTATACAGGCCTGTAGAGCTGAAGTCTGGGGTGGCACTCTCTCAGGGACCCATGTCTTGGCTGGTTGTCTGTTCCTTGGAGAGGCAGCTTAGTCCCAACATGTCCCAACAAGCTGTAGATTAATGGGGTGGTGTAAGGCCATGGCATGTTAATGTATCTGTCGGGGCTAAACGCGTCTCCGTTGGAAAGTGATTTTTACACAGTCGGCAGGGCGCCGGGGTGTCCATCCTGTCAAGGGGAATGTGGATGACTCTTGGGCCAAATAAATCTCAGCAACGAGGTCCTGCACAACTAAGCTGGATTTGCGTACAATACATCTCCAGATCGCCAACCCTCAGCATAGGTGTGGATGGCAGGGTAAGGAGCCCTCGCACCCAGCAGCCCCTTGGCCTCCTTTCTAGTCTCTTTGTGAGTGCGCTACTACTTCACATTTTTCTTATTGCAGAAGAAGATTCAGTGGGGATTTGAATTCAAATTGCAAACTCCAAACGCCCCTGACTACTTGGGCCAATCACAGTTGAGACTGACTGAATTCAACAACAATTTCTTCAAATCACAGTTTAATCACATTTCATTTGCTTTTCAGCTCATGTCCTTTGACAGTCTTGGGCTGCATTGTGGAATATTAGAAACTCAGAAATAGGTGTGCCAGTAACAGAGAGCTGCATGACACAAGCTGTTACCATGTATTCACAAAGTTGAGTTTCAGTCAAGCTTATGGCCTTTTTCACATGTTCACCCCACCACCCATTTCTCACTCCCTCAAATCTTTCCCATCAAGCTTCACTTGTATACATGCAATGAAGCCAAAAAAGCATGAAAAATATTTTTGGTTTTGCAATTCACCACATTCAATTTGCAAATCCGACTTGGCTGGAGTACAATTTTAACGCATGAATATTCATGATTGGAATGTAACAAACATGTAAGTAGGCCAAATTCAAACTTTTCCCTCGTTACCAGTCAGATGCAGTGGCTGATACCGTTCTCTTCAATCTCTTCAGGAGATACTGCATCATGCTTTGAGTACTGGGAAGGATATGCAGAGGCTAATTAATCTTCTTGAGTTACGCTAATTAGAAAAATAGTGCCAGACCTCTGAATATGGGACAAATTGAAGCCTGACATGACAGAACATTCCTCATCAGAGACATTTTGTGAGAGGTGGTTTGCAGGCCTAACCCTTGGTAACCAGCAGAGACAGACATGTCCATACATTGATTGGATTTTGATAGTGGGATAAGGTACTACCATGGCACTAAATATACACCAACTTGTTCAGTTTCAGCCATTTTGTCCATCTGTTTTAGATTTAAAATGGCTGCCATTTGATAAGAAGCCCCTTTGCTTTCCCTTTGCTCTCCCAAGAGACCTAGCGCTCACTTAAATCTCAGGTTCTCTAATTTTGTATCGCTAAAGTTCTCATACTGTTGCATTATGCCTCTTGGTTATATTGTAGATCAGAATTCAGTTACATATATAATTCATTTCTGAATAATGGCCTCCAGTATTAGAGAATATTACAATATTTGGTAATGATTAATAAGTCATGCTCTCACACTTATTCTGCTCATTGTTTGATGAGAACTTCAGATTTATGGCAAATTCTTTCATGTAATGTGAAATCATTTTGTGAGCAAGTGGGATAAATCAAATTTATGTTTGCACGTTTATGCTGGAACAGTTGGTTAAACATTAAAATGCATGTTAAATGGCAATGCACCAACACATTATATTAACAATACAGTCATGTTTACAGGGGCCAGTTGAACTAGTTGATTCACTCAGTTTCAGAAGTCCTTTTTGTGGCTTTACGGGTTTCTGTTTCTCATTTGGGGATAGACAGCTGTTGTGTTCCTGTTTTATTCTCATGGCTTAATGCCACTTGCAGTTAAAACTTGGTTTGTGCGTCTGTGTGTGTACATCTTTGTGTGTTTTAAGTATGTGTGCACAGGGGTGTCCAGGGAGATGGGAGTAGCCAGGACAGAGGAATTGAAATTTTAATGATGAGCAGCACCACCATGCTGACGGCCACGGAACACCTCGGACAGCTTAAATATCACCGCTAATTAACACAGAGAGGTGCGCTGTCACACGCATGATGGATGTTCGGGGAGCAGATCGCTGCTTTCAACTAACCAACGATTCCTTTATTAATCAAAGGCTGAGATGAAAAGGCGCTCCCACACCTCAGGGAGAGGGAGATAGCAGGAGCTATTGTTGGGGGGTTTCAATCATCCGCTGTGAGCCTGTGAGGTATTTGATCAGGGGGCATCCAAACATGTGTAGGAGACAGAATGTTTCTGCTGCTGAGCGCTTGTTTTTGTAAACCCCTGAACCATCTATATGCTGACAGCGCCACAGTATGTACAGCTGAGATTTACTGGTTGTTGGGGGAATTTCCGTTTGGACCACCTATTTTTTTATCCCTGACAGGAGAGGTGTGTATGAAGAGAGTTAGAGAGTTAGCTATCAGTCTTACAGAGAGCTCTACTCCCTGACAGAGCGAGCCAGACCGTGGATAAGGCAGCACTCCTACGCTCTCCTTCCGGACTGACTCCACAACCAGTCTGTCTCCGAGATGATTTCAAACCTAGATGATTTCAGCACTTTGTGTATGAAGATGGAGTGGTATCTCCCCCTCTCTGATCTCCTCCCCATCTACCTCACTTAAGGAGGTCCATTGTTAAGTGCCGGGGGCCTGTGGGTGCTGTAAATCAGGCTGCAGAGGGAGGGGATGTGTCCCATGGGGCAAAGCACACACTCCCAGCAGCCTTCAGGCTGATCTCATCCTGGCTATCCCGACGCTTTAATTAAAGAACTGGTCAATAGCAAAGAGGAAGGTCCTAAGGGGTATGATCTACACTTCCTACTGTACAGACTGATATGCCAATACACGTGCAGGCAGAATGATGGGGCAGACTAGGTGAAGAAATTCTTCCCTCCTCCCTGGAGCATGTTGTGATCAAACTTGACTGGAGTGATAAAAGGAAAGCTTTCTACCACATATACTCAATAAGGCTGTATTTCCCCGTCTTGAAGGTTATGAGTGTTTTACCAACCTTGGCTAATTTTCTCACCTAATCAACAGCTGTGTTTTTTGCATTCCTTCATTGCAGCTGCTTTAGCAAGTTTTGGAATCAAACTTAGGCTGGATTTACACACTAATAAAAATGTGACTGTTTACAATGTGACCCAGTTTTTTTTTTTACATTTCATTGCAGGTTCATGGAAAGCAATATAAGATCTAGGTCGCATAGGGTTAAATTCCACATTTCCAACCAAGCCCCATGTCTCATCAGTGATTACTTCATGGAGGGGAGGTGTGTATTGAGATCATCTGTTCTGTCTCAGCCTGAACTAGTACTAAAACTGCAGGCCTGTGGAAACTACAGAACACTTCACACAGTGAAAGTACATAAAGACCATTTCTTATTCTCAAGCAATGTAGTGAACAGACAATAGCCGAGGATACACCTCCCTCTTGTGGTGCTAGCAAGGCTTTGTGTAAACCAACTACAGTGAAATGACTGCATTACAATGTGCATGAAGTGACGAGTAATTGCTTTTATCTCATGTATGTTGTCATGTTATGGAAGTATTTGACACTCGGAGCATTGTGTGATACTGCTCATTTTCAACAAGGAAAAACACATTTAAAGAGTTTCCTTCATAATCAATACTGTGCTAGACACAAATTTGGTGCCCAACTCACATGGTCGTGGATGCCACCTGCTGACACAACTGGTGCATTACAATTTCTGAAAGTTGCTTATATTACAGTCTTTCTAGCACTCAGATTTTGTCAATAACTTTCTACTTGAGAGAAGGAGTAAGAAATGTTTCATGTTCTAATTTTGTGTTGACTGAGACCCAAAGTTGCGCAGATTTAAATGTGTCACCAAATTCTTTTACCAGGAATCTACCAGGAATGAAATGCTTCTGGATATTTTATGATGCCAAATCCTTCCATGCAGTGTAATTTTAAATTTCAGTCTTTCTTTCTGATATATATAATATATATCTGATAATATAAAACAAGTTTAAAACCATTGTTATAGTATATATGAAAAACATGCACTTATTTAAAAAGAGTAACAGCTTTATTCAAGCTTGAGGCCCTAACTCCATTTACTACAATGACTTACTGGGTCAAAATGGACTTCAGTTAACCTGTGAAATGACAAAAGCCAGAACTTACTTTATAAAAAAACAAAACAAAACAAAAAAGCTCTTTACCAAAAAACAAATTTATACAAGGTCCTCAAAATGTAATTTCATCACGAGGACCACAAAGTCATGCCAAAGAAACAGATTAAAAAAATTAAAATGTACTAATAACGGCTGCTACACTAGAGGGGCGCTGGCGGCAGCTATTGTCTACTCCTAAAAGTAAGTCAAAGGGTGACTCACCACGGCCTTTTTGTTTGTCCTAAGGAACATCAGACTAAGGATCATGATCATGTGAAGACTTTGATTCTCTGTTGGAGTGTGGGTCCAGTACATACTATTCTCTATTCCTACTACAATTTAAAATATATATTAACTTCGTAAGCAGTAGAAAACTCAGTAATGGGCCCCAAACTTCTTTTACATTATCTAACAGTCTGATGGCAATGGAACTACCAGTCTAGTATAAAACCTTCTTAGTCTAAACAGGTAACAATTGTTAAAACTCATGTTTCTCTTCTACGTATGAGCTAGCATCCTCAGTCCAGTGTTTACAGACCTATTTAACCATGAGGTTGAAGGCCTGACCAGAATCTATATTGACAAATCACCACGTGGACCCACTATTCCCTTGTCCACCACCAAGTACAATTAGTCATCTTCACTGAAGATGCCAGAGGTTGAATTTGAGATAAGAAGATATGGCACTGTACAGTGCGCACTAGATTTTTAAACATGCGTCTACATCACAATCAGTGCAGGTCAAGACAGAGGTCGGCTGCTCTCAACATCTATGGATGAGACCTGAGCTAAATTGTACTTTAAATTGTTTCTAATGATATGGGCCGTTTTCATGAGCATTGAATAAATCTAGTCAAGGCCAAGAGATTTTCCCCAAAGGATCGGCCCATTTCCATTGAAAATAACTGTAGGCCTAGAACTAGTCTTGATCCAGTTATGTGAAAACAGCATTATAAACAGCAGTTTCGACAGGATTTCAGGGGCTGCCCATACTGGTTCCAGTATAGGTGAGCAAAATCATTCCATCACAGGTAAGTCTTTGAAAAGATTAAAAATACCGTGCTGACCAAGGCCTGAACGTGGACTCGCAGCTCTAAACACAGCTCTAAGCCTCACTTGCCCTAAACACGTTTGAAAGGATGGGACACTGAACAGCGACACTGTGCCAGAAAAAAAACAAGACTGACAAAGCTTTCTATCAACAAAAGAGCTACAAAACAAAACAAGATGATTGGTTCTACAGTTCAGGGGGTTATTACAGAAGCACTCCGCCACTTTAGGAGACAATTTAGAATTTTTGCCGTGACAGAAGGGCGGTTCCTAGACCCAGTTACAATTTTACACAGTAATTTTATTTTAGGGCACCTTAACTGTTATGATAAAAAGAACAATCAGTGCTGTTCTTGCAACGCCTGTCAGTCTGTCGCCATATTCATCAGTGAAGTTGATACAGTATGACTTTGTGAACTGGGTGATATCATTCATCGTCAGTGATAATTGTCTACAGAAAACCCATTTAAAACAATGCAGAATATGGAATATTATCATCAGTGGTGTGCAACGTCACCTAGCAACCACCGTGAGCTGGAGTGACACGCCCAATTGAACAAAAAAATGGCGGTGCTATCTAACTACCTAGTTAGCCAATAGCCATCTAGTTTTTCCAAGTTATTTCTGCAAATCACTAACGGGGTTATATGAATGGTAAGGCTGAGAAGTAATGCTACGATACATTTATGATTTGCAGATGTAATGGAAAAATAATGGAACCTTTCTTATCTTATAGTTTTGGAAAAAAGCAGGATGGGCAGTTTGGGTTTCATCCTGTAATAGGCCCCTGACATGTTTAGACCAGTGTTATCAGAAAATATATAAAAGTTAATTTCAGATGTATTACACACAAAACATCTACAGGGTAGGTGTGCTGATTACTACCTCAAGGCAGCATAGGCCAAAACCTTTATGTGTTCCGACCAATCGTTAATCAGCACTAGCTAGTACACTATTAGTAGTGTAAGGGAACCACAATGAGCAGGACTTGAACACTGAAAGGCCATATGGGTCTGCGCGTTCAGCAATGTCCTTTAGTGGAATTCTTGTCCGTATGGTGTGGCAGGCACTACTGGGGCTGTTCGCAGGTCGGCAGCAGGTGCTGCCTGATGGTCGAGTGCCACAGACCCTCAATGGTAAAAGAAATGTGTATTATGACCAGAATACACACCGACTGCACAGTACGTTCACAGTTCACGTAGCCAAAACTACTTTCCTGCAACCTTTCAAACAAGATCAGATGTGTGCGCTTGTCATTCAATTATTGCCATAGTAACATGACCTGTTGTCCAAGACCATGTTTTAGTCCTTCCCCTTCTGTTTGTACCATGAATGTAACAATACAAAAAAAGATGAAAAAAAAAAAAGAGTACAAAATCCACTATCCAGCTCTGGGTGTGAGCTGGCGAGAACAAACTAAAGTTTGGTTGTCTTTAAGCCTGGCTGTTGTGAGGCTGCAATATCGTTGAGCTCCAGTGTGTGGAGTTACTGAGCTGTGGACTGCTGCTGTCTCTGGGGTTTGTCAGGAGGGCCGGCGGTCAGACAGTCAGGCGGTTGTTGGAAGGCTGTAGGGGGCTCCAGGAGGCTGTGTGGGCAGGGGGGTCCTGAGAGTACCCCGATGCTCGACTGTCGCAGCAGGACTGGTTCTCCTCTTTGCTCATCCCCACTGTACACAAGCGCCGGTGCCTCAGCAGCCTGTCTGTCCGCGAGAAGTTCTGCAGCCGGACAAAGAAAGTTGTATGTTTCAGCCGAGACTACTAGTGATACTGCTAGGAGAGCTGGATCGTTAGGACTCGTGTAATGTTATGAGTTGCTGACTAAAATGAAGAATCCTAAAAGTACACGGATAGCACATCAGTTGTACAGAAAGAATGGCTCACTAACCTGATGGCAGCGATCGCACTGGTACGGCTTCTCTCCACTGTGCACCCTCTTGTGTCTGTCCAGGTGGTAGCGCTGAATAAACCGCATATCACACGCATCACAAGCAAACGGCTTTTCCCCTGAAAACAATCACAGGTAAACTATTTATCATAAAAGCATAGACTGGACATTTTTCTTTTTCTTTTTTGCTTGCAGTACATTAGTGATGTACTACTTTATTGATCCTTGTAGGGAAATTCTCCGTTAGCTTGCCCCGTTCACAGGGAGGTCAGAGCAGAGGATGGACTACAGAACAGTAGTCCACACACACAGTATTCAGTGTCTTGCTCAAGGACGCTTCAGCAGGTTGGATGCTCACCGACATGAAGGCTTGAACCCAGATCCTCCAGGTGAAGGGAGGTGCCTCTACTCATTACACCACCTTGTTGCCCACATCCAACTACTAATCGCAAAGAACATAGGAAGACCACATTGCAATGAGGAGAAAGGGGGCCTGTAGCCTGGGAATATTCACCTGTATGTGTCAGTATATGTCGCTTGAGGTGGTAGCTGCTCCGGAATGCTCCATAGCAGTGGTCACAGATGAAATTCTTCTGCACTTTCAGGGAATTGTCGTCCATATCCATTGGTGGAAGTATAGGCTAACAAAATGTACAACGTTAGTTCTAATTATAGCACAGTAGGTCTTTGCATGTTGCTTTTCAAAGCATAATTTTGAAACAATCCTTACCTCCACTTTCTCTTTAACTTTGTTGGGCACCCCTGATTTTTTGTGTTTTTTCTTGGGTTGCATATTCTGGTTTGCCTGCATGTCCTTTTGATCCATCATTCTTGAGGAGTGGTAATCCCCGTCCTTTCGAATCAACTTTTGGAAGAAAGAGTGGTAGGAGGTAAGTTTGCATAGTAATGAACAGTTCATCAGTGACACTCATGCTAAAACAAACTAGCATGGAATCAAACAAATATAGATGTATGAATAAATCATATAATGATACAACACTATAATACATCAGTGTTTTCTTTGGATAAGACCCACTGCAGAATTATGGCTACAATTTGACATCTTAGGTTGTTAGTTTTCTGTTTTGGTGTTGCACTTGACTGCCACAACATCTAGAGGTTGAAAACATTTTTGTTCATGAAAGCAAAGTTTAGAAATCACAGCTATAACAGGCTTTCTGAGGGACCCCGTCTGCTTTTCTCCATGCAAAATACACAAAGAGGCTCTTGTGGTGAGTGTGGGGCTCTGGCTGGTGTCTCTCTCACCAGGGGTGGACAGCTTCCAGCTGAGGGATGGCCCATGTGGCTGTGGTGGGACTGGCCATGGTGACCCTGGTGCCCATGGCTGTGGCTGTGCTGTGAGTGGGTCTGGTGGCTGTCAGGGCTGTCCCGCTGCCCCTGGCCCAGGGGTGACATCATCTTCTTCTGGCCTGGAATGCTGTTGGCTTGCATCAGTGCCATGCTGGACAGCACTGCCTCGCAGCCCAGCAACCCAGCCTAGCAACACAAACAACAGTTCAGAGCAGGGAGAGGGGGCAACTGGACTCCTCACAGAGACAAGGAGTCAGGGAGAGATTGAGCAGTATAGAGGTCATGGGGAAATGCACTGGCCCAGGACTGGGAACACAAAGAGTAAAACCATGATGGTGATTCTGGAGATGAGGAGACTTCCACTGACCCATTTCATATGGTCTCGAACAGAGGTGTTGGAATGGTGTGTCATCGCCGTGGTTTGAATGCGTGTGTGTTTGGGGGAACAGAGGGGGCTTCACTCAGGATGAGGGGTGACAGAAGGGACCACACCCACCCAAATCATCAGGGGCCAAAGCCTGAAAGCAGAGGCATGACAACATGAGGCTAAAATTTCTACATGTTGGAATCAGGAACTGGAATGCCAGCCCAATCCGTTTAGGTTTGGATACAACCAGAAATTTAGGCCCAGCAGCAGTACAGTTGGTCAGACTTGAAGAGGGCCCCAATGGTTTGGTGCATGCCAAATGTTGCCATGGTCAACAGAAAACATGACAATCAGGTAAAAGGATATACTTTGATGGTCAAAGAAAAAAAGGAAATCTGATGGAGAGGATGAAGACAGCATAAGTCTTAAAAAAACACATCTATCTAGACTTAATATACATATTAAGCTAACAAATGCTTTATGCATGGCATGATATAAACAATTACAAAAGGCTAGGCTTTCTAAAGAAAATGTGTTCAAGAGAGGATTATTTACCTGAAATTGTTTAGGCATCCTATAACAAAACAGCCAACACTGTTAAAAGTATAGTGTTGGACTTTTTAACTTCATACAGGAGAGTGCCTTGGATTTTTTCTTCCATTTTTTCCTTTACTGTTAAAAGTATGTAAGGCTTTAAGTGTTTTGTAAGTTATAAGTTTGGCTGACTGTCCTTGAGGAAGTAAGCTCAATAACCTGAAACTTTAAAGCTGTTCATGACATGCACAGAATAACTTGTGATTCTATATCGAGGCGAGCCATGTTGGCATTTCGCCCGAACCCGTTTTCCAACACAATTTAATTGAGAGAGCAAATAATGATTCATTATTTCTCTCAGCTATTAGCAGTGTCCTGAATTTCAGAAGATGGCTGGGGCAGTAATTTTGATGCTTAGTTTAATTAGTTCAACAAATTGTTAAAAAGTCAAGGAGACTGACCAGAAACTCAGTGGTGAATGGTGTAAAGGAGAGAAGTTAATTGGAGGCTAGCTGGCATTACGTCTCTGATACCACCTAACCATGAATTACTTTTGAGCAGGACCCAGCTACAGCTAACTTTGCAGTCTGAACTCTTAAATGATGAAACTGTAAACATCATGCAAGCACTAAAGGAAACCAGTGGTATTTAGGTCTTTATAAACTATACATAAGCCTGTGTAACTGAAGCTTGAAGTGAGACAAAAAGCATTGTTACTCAAGGTAAAGATCATAAACACATTCTTTTTCATAAAAATGCCATTCTAAGTATTTGAAGTTGAAAATAATCTTACACTCTCGTTAATAAGCATGCGGTTTTGTGTTCTTGTAAAAGCAAACACAGATCAGCCAGACATGATATCTCGTTTTGAAAATGATCAATTCCCGCACTAACTGGTAAGCTACACATCCTATAATGACTGAACTGTTTGCATGCCCTGTTGGCAACATGAGCATCTCTGAACAAGTGATCGTTGTTGGCCAAATGGGACAATATCGGGAGAACAATTAAAAAGGCTGTTTGGTGTAACGTTAGCTGCGTAAGCTTTGGAGAGCATGGTTTTTAAACGTGTGGAGTATGGTGAGAGTCCTTACTTGATGAGACAGAAAAGGCTAGCTAAGCTAGCTAGCTAGCTAGCTAGCTGGCTAGTAGTCAGGCTTTGGGACAACTCTGCTGTGACTGTGTCCTGAACCCCCACCCCCGCCCCAGACAACACAACAACAGCGAGGCAGGGCGTGCGGGTTGAGCGCCGACTACAAAATAACACACCGCTCCCCCCCTACATGT
>OMOV01060838.1:0-10591 GCA_900312565.1 Beryx splendens | reverse complement strand
TGAGCTTAAATCATGTTCTCAAAAGAGTTTAGTTGTACAAAGCGCTTGATGGCATTTAGTTTTCACAACTGAAATTAAGCACTCAAACCTAAAGATGTATTTTCTTTGTACAACTAAACTCTTTTGAGAACATGATTTAAGCTAATTAATATAAACTAAGTGTTAATTAATTGGTAATAATTCATGGGAATTCAGAAACTAAACATGATTTATACAGACAGTGTATGAATGTAACGAGCTATTTGGATCTTATCTGACCTGCTTATAGGTCAGGTTTTGGAGATACCATTAAAAAAGGAAAAGGGAGCAGCCAGCCAACTACTGCTTGGTACAGAAGGGTACCCGACACCCTTCTGCTTCACTGAAGAGCCCAGATTCGTGTGAGACTTCAAGGTCTCCAGACCTACAGGTCCTCAGATCCCTAGATTCCCAGTGTGTACTGGGTGGCGAGCCGAGTCGAACCACTGAGACTGGACACTGATGGTGTGACGGATTCCTTGATTCCCCTCCCCCACGGATTGTGTGGTAGGACAAAACTAAACACTGATCAGAATGAAAAGGGCCCCAACGTAAGAAAGGTTAACTTTGGGAACAAAGGGTTTTTCTTTTGCCGGCTTTATTATTTTAGTTTATTATTTTCCATATATTGTCTTTGCTTACAAGTTGTTGTATTTTCTATGCTGTTGATTCTTAATAAGTGGCCACACAAGAATTTAATCCATTGTTGTCTGCCTCATTATTGATATTCAAACACTGGCTCTTAAGAATTTAGTGTCTTCTGATACTGGTCCAGTTGCTATTGACCTCATTGACTATTACTACCTGTATACTCTATTACTAAGTCGTAAGCAGGGTTACAATGACATGGATGGCAATGGGAACAAAATCTAACGCTCTTTGCAAACCCATCTGATAAAAGAGCATTATAAACAAATCTGAATCTAGATTTGAGTAAGTTGTGCAAACTAACAAAATTATACTTGCATTTACTTATTTTCAAAGTGAAGAATTTGGATAACTCAAATTCCAAGATCTTACCTGATCGAGAGAGAAACCCACAGGTTGGTAGCACAGACCGCACTCAGCTGCACTGGCTGCTGCATACCTGCATCTGACCCGATCACCATCAGGGTCGAAAACTGTGAAGTTGATTGCCCGCGGACAGTTACCGGTCATTCTGTGAAGTGGGAATCAACTGAATCAGGAACAGTCTAGGCCTAAAAGCATTTTTGCTGGCACAGACAAAGTCAAAGTAGAAGTCAAAGTAGAAGTTTATGACCACACAAAAAAAACACATTCATAACATGAGTCACAGGACAAAGCACCCTGTCTGTGTCTGGCAACTAAACTTAATCATTCCTTTATTGGTTACATCTCAAACTATGTATTTTAGATAACACTGCAATGCAGCAACCCAAAACAGGAAATGACATAGGTCATTACCGGAGTAAAGCTGGCGTGGCTGTGATGGGAGGTCTGTTGGATTCATGAGTATCAGATCGGGTTCCCAGGTCCACATGTGCCGTCATTCTCCAACTAGCACGGTCCGGAGTTTGAAATCCAGTATCCCTGGCCATTGTTATTATTAGTGTGGGAGGGATAACTGTTGGAGAAACATTTGTATGATAAGGACAATGTGACAATATTTTCAAATTACTTGAGAGGAATTCTATTTGAGGATATGGTTATTTGTACTGACAGTAAGTGAACGAGGCTGTGAAAGGCTGTGAGCATGATGATAAGAAAGGAAGGGACAGAGACAGATTGAATCCATTTGAAAGAAAGAGTATGTTTATTGTGCAGTAGATAAGTCAATGTAATGCATCTCAGTCCCTACAATTAAATCAACAACAAATTAGTCAATGATTATCCTGGTCATTAATAATGATCATTAATCTTACCAAGGACCACATCTAGTAAGTGTGTCAATGCAAAAACCCTGATCATCAGTAAAGGAGTATTTATCAGCCAAAACTTGTAAGATTTCACAAGATCAGGCCAGTTATCATAACCATTACTCCCAGAATAATATGTAACACAATTATCACTCTAAATAAATTCAGTCCGTTTCTGCAGCTGGCTCCTTTCTGAGTGGATTGTTCTGGGGATTATTTGTTTCTCCAATGCTACTTTCATAAACTGATAGGCATTTCATTATGCCTTGGCACATTTTACTGCATTTTGCACCTGTTTCCTTTTTGGTGGACTAATATCCATTGGGTGTTTATTTGGAGGAAGCCTTGTCTCCCTATGCCTTCCTCCATCGACACGTGTCTCTTCTTCGTGATGTTAAAGCCTCTGCTTTGTTACTTTCAGATTACAATTCTTCGGATTTGAATTTCAAATTCAAATGGATCCTTGTAAAATGTCCTAGCTCACTCTATCTTTTTTCCCAAGACTGTCTATTTCAAAACAAAGCTTCAATTTGCTCATGGAAGAAACAAATCAAACAAAATCTACCAGTTAGCATACTAACAACAACAACCATAAGAGGGAGAAGGAGGAAGAGAAACAGAAATTAAGATAAGCATTATATAACAAGTTCCTTGTTCAATTCAAGGCTCAATTTAATATTGGGCAAACAACTGTAACTAGTAAGGACTTCCTGGACAGGTAGCATATCAAAGTGCGCAGAAGGAACAGCACTCTGCACTGGACTTGTCATTTAAAGTCTTATTAAATACTTAATGAGTATCAGCAGAAGACTATTCAGACCTATGCATCAGGATGCAAAGGGACCAAAAGGCTAAAGGTAATTAGTCTTTTTGTATCAAGGCTCTTAGTTAATGGAATGGACAACCTGGGGAGTTTGCGATCAGCATCAGCGTTTACATCGCCTCTTGAAAACCCATTTATGCAGACATGCTTTTAACTAATATTATATATTAGAGTAACTTCTATTTATGTTGCCTTTATGCTCCTTGTTTTGGTTGATATGCAATGCTGTACTTGAGTTTTATTATTGACTATTTTTAAGATGCAAAATGCAAATGTTTATGATTGGCTGCTGTTGGTGTATGAAAGCAATGTTGGTAGGTACTTTTTCCTCTCTTCTTTTGAACTCAGTAATGATCTCACCAATAATTTCTCACCTGATCTCAAAGGGTCGGTTGCTTTGAAGCTTTCTTCTCATAACCACCTCATACTGGCACCAGTAGTAATTATAGTAATTGTATATGGTTGAAGTGATCCTGCTGGTCTCAGTCCCACAGTTTCCACTGGAACAAGTAAAGCTATCCTGGTAGCAGAAGAAATGGGTGTGCTTGTTGCGAAGCTCCACCTGCAAAGACATCAGGGGGATTACAAATGGAGTATGAAGCCTCTATCTTTTGCAGGGCAGAATTTTGCTTGCTCTCATCAGCATTCACATTTTTATACACGGGAGTCAAAACACATGATTTTCTCTCAGTGAGTTGAGCAAGGAACACTGTCAGAGTTTTATCCTGCTAAAAATATATAAAATAAGGTGCTCTGGTCCACCAGATTATTAAGAGTAGTCCCCATCAGATCTGAATGGATCTGAGTGTATGTCCAAAGAGGGTCATTGTGTCAAGAATGAAGTGATGAAGAATGTAATTTTGAAGTCATTTAACACCTTTGCACATGTAAAAACATAATAACTGGCACAATTAATTTTCCCTTTAAAGTCCACACTCACATACATGGTTACATGCATGCACACATGCAAAAAGTTATTGTGATTCATGCATTTTATTTCTTGACAGGACATAAACCATTGATCAGCATTTTTGCTGTTATTGATAGCCATGTTTGATGCTCATTTTGTGCTGATTGAATATTGCCATAGGCTTCTAGTGTATCTGTGAATTAACTTAAGAAAAAACTCAAAATATTAAAATACACATGTAAAAACACATTTGAATGAAAAATGAAGATTGCTGCCAGTCAGATTAGATTTTTTTTTTTTAAATTAAGGCATTTTACCTTGGCTCAACACAAAAAAAAGAGAAATTACTCAAAGATCTGAATATTTAAAGCATGATTGTGTCTCTGATGAAAGCCACATTCTTTTCTTCCTCTTCAGATGAGCCGTGGCATTGTCAAGCAAATTCCTTTAAGTGTGCAAGGATGAGGCAGCATCTACGCTCTTACTAGTGAAAATTCACCTGCCACTGCCTAAAGTTTAACTTGACCTTACCTCGTATGTCCCGTCTGAATTCTGGCCTTTTGGGGTGAAGGTCACTGATCCCCCATAGTACACATAGTGGGAGCTCCGTGCAGACACGCTGGAGACCAGAAGCAGCAGCTGCAGCAGCGGTGCGACAGGAGCCATGGTCCTGTGAGTTCTGTCCCTCTCTATCCGTACCTTAAACAGAGCTTCTTATAAAGCCCAGTACAAGGAAATGAGTTGACATAGATTAAAAATCTTCATAGTTTACTGATAGAGTGTGGTGTGACAGGTTTTACTGACCCATATGTCCAACTGCATATTTGTTGATACACTGCAGGAAAGCAACATTTTTTTGTACCTCTGACTGCTCTCAGACACAAAGTTTTCACAGAATAGTAGTTCATCAGCATGATTATAAATTACTGACTTTAATACTCAACAAAACTACTCGAGTAAATGTAATTAGTTACTTCCAGTTTTGGTATTTAGTGTAGGCTATATCAGCAGATTGTGCACAAGTAATTGGACACTGACTCCAAAACAATAGAAAAAGAAAATGTAGTGGATTCTATCTTTGAAGACATAACAGTATCAAAACAATACTGAAACGCAAACAACAGTGAAAAATGCAAAGTTGTTGTTGGAGTGAGTTGTGCATCAAGCTTCTCCATAATCAAACAGTTCAGGTAAATTAGAGGCCAGCATAAAAGTGCAATAGGAGTGATCTAGTAACAAAATAAGTTTTTTGTAAGCAAAATACAGAATACATATCAATTTTAATGCTGTCAAGACTTCCTACTCCCACTCAGATAGTTTGATTGATTGGCGTTCGTGATGGAAGGTTTTTTTTTCTCACGGCCAACACAAACTGACTCCATGGCATTCATGCATGAGGGGAATGGCTGAGTGATGAGACATTGTTAAACCTGAATTAGATTAGACAGGATAAAATGAAACGAGAGAGGCCAGCAATTACAATGGCAAAGAACGATTTGCATTACTTACGCAATGATGAATGCGTTTCACATACATTGCAGAATACAAACACTCCAACAACAACAACAACGATGACAGTAAACTACAGTTTACTGAGAGAATGGGGCTGATGTATAAATGACCTAGAGGAAGATGATGTGAAGGACTGTCGATTAAGGCTGATGTTAACAGCAATGTCCTACAGATAGAAGTTGATTCTATCTGAGTTTGTGACAGATTTGATCAAGACAAATACTAACGATTCATCATGGAATAATAATCATAGTCTGGCTCCAGGTAAGATGATGCTCCTAATGAAGGCGGAGGGCCGCTGCCAAGCCAGTGGGTTTGGCAATCACCTCACCACATCCAGAAGAATGTGCCCTTGCTTTGTTTTACAGTAAACAGGCAGCAACAATAGAGAGGCGTGGCCGCCTTTGGGCAAAGAGAGAGTGCCAGGTATTTGATTGAATAAGAGTGAACTGACCAGAATGAATCAGAGGTGATGGACAAGACTTTTTGGCATATTGGATGAAGATGTGAACAGACTCCTCTCCTGGTAGGTGTCACATCTCCCCAAGCAAGAGCAAAATGGACGAGAAGTTGGTTACAGCCATTCAAGGTTTCCCAGTTCTCTACAACTTTTATTTGAAAGACTGCAGGAATAAACAAAGCAAAAATTATGCTTACTCAACAAAATGATGTCATGTTCAAAAAGGCAATACCAAAGCAGCAAAAAATACACTATTTGATTGTTCAAAACTGTGTAGCTGCAGACCACTACACAGTTTTGTTTTTCTTTCTCTTATTTAACCAGCTGGGTCCCACTGAGATGTCAATCTCTTTTTCAAGGCGGCCCTGGCCAACAGAGCAAGAAGCAGGTATTACAGTATATGTAAAATATAACACAAAACCACAATACAACAATTTACACATTATACACTCTCAAGTAAAACATCTGCAAACTTCAGTTTTTAAGGACTGCATTAGACTTTTAAAATCACCCATAGGGATAAAGGGATCCAGATTTGCATCTTTCTGGAGCTGATTCCAGGACCATGGAGCATAATAACTAAAAGTCATCTTCCCATATCCGGTGGAAGGGCGAGGGAGTGGCAGTGGTAAGTTCTGAGAACAACAAAGAAATAACCAGGGAGTTTCCCCATGATGGCTTTGTGAATACAAAAGGTGCCAATGAAGCCATCTAGGTATGAAATAAGGTCAGACCTGCCCTTTCATACTGACAATGATGTGTGAGGTATTTAGCGAAATGCAATAGGAGCGTCTCGCACCGCACAAATTCAGTCAGAATACAATGACCCATCAGTATGAATGCAGGGTAACTCTCCTTATCAACACTCAAAATGCTGAACGTTAAAGGATAAGCTCAGCGATTTTGGACCTTTAAATAATTATATATTGTGTCTTAGTACTTGGACCCGCAGACAATATTGGCTCCCAATTCAGCTGTCAGTTGAAACGGTGAGCTCCGTAGCCTCTTCCTGCTAGCAATGAGTCCAACTGGGGTTTGTCAGAATATCTCTAAAAAAGCCATATTATAGGCTCCACAGGGGAGTTGAGAGTCAACGGAAAAGATCATAAATGAAAATTAGCTCTGATTTCATGACTCAGTTCCTCCATTATCCACACTTTAACTAATCACTTCTAGAGTAGAAATGGTGCGGTGCTGCTGCTTTCCGCTCTGTAGATAGAAATGCGACAGTACCCCTAGCCCAACTCTAAAGCCGGTTACTCCCTAGTGACTATACTCCCACATCTTCATTGTGGTGATAGATTGTGATATACTGTAGAATTAACACCAGACTACAAACACAGGCTTGGATTAGACAGTCATTTACTAAAATTCAGATCATTGTAGAACAAAACATTTTTTGATTTACATTACTTGGTCAGGCTAATGATTCTACAATTACATCTAAAGTGAAGTATCCACAGCTGACACATCGTGGTCGTAAAGAATACCAATGTCAGCGATGAGGTATCGTTTTACAGGGAACGCTGTGAGAAACCTGATCTGATCAACTGGACAGAAGTAAGATGAGGACAGATTATACTATATCTCTTCTTCATCTGCACAGTTAAGAAAACACTTTTTGTTTAATATTGCGCAATAATGTGTGTGCATATTCAAAAGTGAGACGCGAGAGTGGTATGGCTCCCTCCCAGAGTATCTTCAGGAATGTGCATGGAGAGATACATTATGATAATTATAATAATTACTTTCAGTGGTGTCCTTGTTGTTATTTGTCATCCTGTTTGCTGTTTCAATCCAGCTTATGCCTGTGCTACTTTACTGTCATTTCAGCATGACAGTTTCTGTTGCCTGCTGCCAGACTTTGTATTACATATTAATAATTATACTGATGATAGAATGGTATTCCTTCTCATCAAGAGGCCTGTTGACTGACAGCAGCTAAATAACAATAGAAGAGAAATCTAGGGCATAATGTTCCAGTGGAGAAAAAAAATAGGTGCTTACTGCCTCAATATATGTTTCTACAAGGAAGTAACCACAGTTGGCTCATGTCATGCCAGAGCTAAGAAATAACAATTGCAGTGTTCTGAACACTGAGTGGGATGATCCAGACCTGATTAACAAACAAAGGCAACAAAGGCAACAAAGGCTGGGGCGAAACCCGCACCTTCATTTCGTCAGAGCAAGTCGAATACTTTCATTTTCAATCTTCACAGTAATGTGCAAGGATGTAAAAATGGCCTAAAATGAATTAAGTGTAAGGCCACATTGTTTTGCTTTTTCATGGCAAAATGAGTATGGGCAGTCCACACTCATCAAATTTCAAATAATAGTGATATTACACAGGGTGTGAGGCTGAGGAATACACTGCTTTTGCCTGAATAACACTTTTTTTTTACTTGTCATTTTACCAAATTGAATAGGTCATCTTCACCTTCCCACAGTTTTTTCCTCACTTCATCGACACACATTCGTATTTATCAATCACAAATTCAATCTAAAGGAAGGAGAGGCTCACTAAAACTAAAAGCCATGCAACTGCCCGGTTCTAAATGACTCAGACAAGACAGGAATATTGACAAGACAGGAATATTGCAAATAAAACTTTATTGTTCTTCAGAGACGTTTCCCTGTTGTCTTTATAAACTGTAGCATAACATGTTTTCTATTTCAGTTACCAGGTGATTATCCCAACACAACAGACATTAATCATGTTTGGCCCGATTCACACTTCACTTGATGATGCTAAGTTCAGTTGGGGGGGGGGGAGGAGTCTACACCCTCCCCAGATCGGCAGAGGGGGCGGAGCAACGACCGGGGGGAAAACAAAACAAAAAACACCTCAAAACTATCTTATATTTTAGATTATTTAAAGCAGCCACCTTTTGCCTTGATGGAAAGGCAAAGGCTTTGGAAAGAAATTCATACATAGGATCAACTTCACTGTTTATATTTGTCTAAGAAACTAATTTCAAATATTTAAGCAGAAGCCTGTAGATCAAAATGGCTTTAAGATATTGAAAAACGTACATTCAATCAGGTGTGTCCAGACTTTTGACTGGTAGTGTATATATTGGTAAAACACTGATGTACGAAGACAACAGTTTCGAAAGAACAATTTCCTTGGTGTTGCATCACAGAAGCACAAAGGAACAAAAGTTTGGCAAGAGGCAAAGACAACATTCCATTAAGTTTGGACTGGTATGTGATGCTGAAATGACCATAACAGGAGTTTCCAGAGTCCGCCCATCATGTTGCTCTGGTTTGGCCACCAGCATGAGAAATGAAATGGAGAGTGTCATGTCAGTGAGTTGAGCAGAAAGTAGTTGTCATCAAGAAACTCATCTTTTGATAGAAAACATATTTTTGATGTAAAGAAATCAGTGATTTTTCTAGGCAAAAAATGTGGAATAGCTTACAGGAAATTATTTCACATTTTGTAAAGCTTTTAATCCAATGAATGACCCATGGACAAGTTGCCAATTTAATTTTCAAGCATAGTTGTCCTAAACAAACCTGAATTAACATGACAACTGACATGCAAATGCTAAAAAGTCCAGTGGTCAGTCTTCCACTATCCTGATGGGAAAGACAAAAAAAAACAGGTTTTGAATAAACCTGTGTGCAGGTGAAGACACACCCCAGTCCTCAGTTCACACACTGAACAGGAACAGCTAAAACATGAGCATCTTCACAAAGTCTGAATCGAGCCCCTACTGTTTAATAATGAGTCAAACTACCCAAACCAAAGAAAAGATACTAAACATTGTCAGTAGTAAAACAGGACTGTGTGGATCCTTCCCATCACCTTAAAGATCTGAGTGGATAAAAATGGCTCCGATCCTCAGTTGCAGTCTGAGTTTGGCAGGGGCTGGTATTTAGCTTTGGACCTCCTTTTATGGTAGACCACCACTCCACACACCAGGAGGCAGCCGACAATGAACATTAGGTTCATGCCCATATGCAGGTTTGGTCCAGAGGCTAAAAGCGAAAGACAAACAAAGAAATACAAAAAAAAGAGAAGTGTGTTAGAGGCCAGATTGGAATTCAGATCCAACAAAACCAAATAACAACCAGTCAATTATATATATGATGTGGGGAAATTGTAAAAGTGTGTACATATTGATTTATTTGTCTAAGAAACAAATTTCAAGCATTTAAGCATAAGCCTTTAGATCAAAATGGCTTTAAAATAATGAAAAACACAGTACATTCAATTAGGTGGGTCCAAACGTTTGAGTGGTAGTGTATATGCACACTCACCTTGGCTGTCAGCCGTTTTAATCAGATGCAAAGGTCCCTGGGAAATGGAGTGCCTGGCAGTCTCGGCGACAGCTTCTCTTTTATGGCGCTGGTTCCCTGCGTTGGACCTGATGCATCCCTGAGTGCACCTGGTTCCAGGAACCCCAGTCTCACACAGGATGACTGAGCAGGTGATGTAGACCTACGGACACAGTGAGCTGAAGTCACTCCCTCCTCAGGTTACCTGGGCACAGCTGGGGACATGCTGTGATGGCCCATCACTTTAAACCAAAAGCACATTTACACATCTCACTGTAAACAACATGGTGGTATGTTTCACTTTACCTCCTCATGAGCACCAATGAATTCAAAAGCCTCCATTCCAAATCTGAATTGAGACTTGGAGCCGGGGTAAATTTGCACGGTGTTGTCCCTCACACACCTGTAATAAGACAGTAATAATGGTTTAGAGATAGAAATACTAGCATGCCTCATAATAACTACATTGGACACCATGTAAGGGAATAATATGTGCACATATAGTGATGTCTAATACATGTAGCACACAAGGAATTGGATGCTTCATCACTGCGTACACCTACCCATTTTCAATGATAGTGTAGGTAATGCGAGAGTTTGGGTTGTCATAGGGCGTTGCCTTGCAGGACTCCACAAACAGCTCTGTGTTGGGGTGGAGGTAGTTGACTAAATCTCAATGAAGATAATTTCTTTCAGGTAACCCTGCA
>OMOV01060732.1:1590-12915 GCA_900312565.1 Beryx splendens | reverse complement strand
GATACACTGTTTGGACAGATGTGTTGCCGCTCCACCGCCGCATACATCACATCTGTCCAAACAGTGTATCCGTTATCCATCCTGCGTGCAAATGCCTCAATAACAAGATGGCGGTTTTCCAGCTATGTTAGTAATGCTATTAGCGCTTCGCTGATGTATTCAAAGGCGTAAAGAACTCCTGTGCAATGGCGGTTGTGGATCTCTCTCTCTCTCCCTCTCTCTCTCCCTTCCTCCCTCCCTCTCCCTGCAAATGGAAGGTTGGTTTGGTGGCTAGATCAGCCGTAAAGAGTCAAACCCAAATGTTTGTTGACGGAGCCAGGGCACCAGCATGCCTGAAGGCCATGCACCTGATCCCCAGGAAGAGCAGAGGCAACTCAGCCAATCACTGCTGCCATTCCCATTCCATTCATCCACAGCAGGACACCTCCTGCCCTAAAACATCTTGGCATGGGGCACCGTGAGTTGGTACATGGGAGATACGAGTGCAACCTAGCCATGAATACTTTATTTTTCTCTTTTTTTTTTGCTGCAAATTGGCTGTTTGATAAAGCTGCTATATTGCTCATTAAAAAAAATCAATTGTTTCAAATTTTTGTGATCTACTCATACCGCATTGCTGATATGAACAGCATTGCTTTAACCTACTGACTGTAAAGGTTGATCTGAAACTGTTTTTCTTCGAGATGTGCAGAGTGTAACGGCTCTGCTTGGTTCCTCCAAGACACTAAAGTGAGGCACAAATGACATTAACGCTGCAGCGTTTCTGAAAATGAGTGTTTTCAGGGCATTGTCCATTTGAACGCTAACAAGAGCACAAACTTGTTTTTTATCTACATTGTGGCATTTGTGAAATATTTGCAGCTCAGTGTCTCATGCAAAAAAAGGCACATGTCTGCCTCCAGGCTCAAGCTATTGAGTATAAATAGACATTTACTGTATGGCTGAGATGGGTCATGTCTAATGTATATGATGCACGTCATCCAGAATGAGAGGAATGTAAGCGCAGGAACAAGATCAGATATAATTACTATAGTTACTGCTTTTTGTTTTGATGACATTATCTGTCTCTTTAAATGTGTTGAGGATGTGGCCAGATATGCTGTTCTTCACAAAACGTGCAACCATGCCCTCAGTAGGGACTGTGCATTACACTTTACAGTTGGTGATTCGTGAAGACAGGCACGGAAGGTAATGTTTATGTCGATGCAATGAATATTTGCGATGAATATACAATGGGCTGTATTTTACCTCCCAAGTAACCTTAGTCACCCAGCTGAACGCCTGTTCTGTCTGGCTTTGCTTTATTGTATCCTTCCCTTGATTTCTAATTCCTCACCTGCAGAGCGTCTCCACTTATCAAACACACATACGTATGGTGCAGCCCAACAGAGCCACACACGCACACGCACACGCACACATGCACGCACGCACGCACGCACGCACGCACACACACACACCTAAAAAGAAGAATTCAAGTAAAGTGTATTTCTTTAAGCACTGCGAAAGTGTCAAAACATTGCATTGCATTGAATGTGAGAGTCAACAAGGGCGCATACAAAAATTGGGAATATCTTGCAGCAAAGAGAGAGCAGAAAAAACCTTTGGAAACAAACAGTCTTTGTGCCAAAATGCAGCATGGAGACCGTTTATATTCAAAGCCTGTTCCTTGCTTGTGTGTCAACATCAAATACCTTCAGCTATGGTACACTTGAAGCTCGTTCCATGGAACAGACACACAGAGGCATGGCATCATTCCTGCCTCCCTTTTGCCAGGCTTTCATACAACCTTTAACAGTTGAGAGCTCGACAATAGCTGTAAGCCGCTTTCCATGGTGTCTGACTCTGTCAGACTGTGTGGGACAGACCAGCACTTATAAGGACATCAGTTTCTCCAGCTTAAGCCTCACACAGAGATTTCCTCTAGCCTCTTTTCTTTTTTATCTCACCTCTCTGTCGCTTTGGAGACTTACCAGGGCTAAGCCATTCGCTGTCATGGTCGTCTGTCCTGTTTTGACATCTGAATCGTAAGACATTGTGTTATTCATACACATAAAACTGTGTGCTTCACAGTGTCTGAGGATGTGGAAGGTATAGAATATTGGAAATTTGTTTTGCCTTTGCTGTTAAATTGGCAGAAGAGGCTGTAATATCACTGAAGTTTGATTTCCTATATGTGTAATGGTCCAGCTGAACTAACGTTGTCATGACAACCCCAGTGAATGCAAATAACTGAGCAGTGATGGAAAATCCATTGGACCAACTACCAACTTGCTCCAATCTATGGTTCCATCCACAGAACCTGAATGGATAGGATGGTCTTTCTCATTCAAATCAATGTTCCTGGATGGTCAGGTTTTCAGTTTTGTCCCTGATGTGTTCACTAATGTTTTGTCAAATTATGATGACACTGTAATATTTTGAGTATAGATCGTAGTCATGTTTGCAGTGATGTTTATATTCCATCTGTGGCTACAATTCAAGGAGTGGAGGCCAAACTTCAAAGGCCCAGGTAAAAAAAAAATCAATCATTCCATCAGTGATGGTGATGGGCCACTGATAATGCCCACTGAATATGAGAATCGGCTTACAAATGTGTAGACAAGAGTAAACCTTCACGTTTTGTGTTTTCATTGATCTGGTGTGCCTTCCTGGCCTTAACCAGACTGGCCTGCTGGTCTACCAATCAATTCTGTGAAAGTAGAATGCTCTGCTGTCTAAGCCTGCTCCCTGTGTCCCCGTGCTCTGTAGAGAATACTAACCTATATGCTGTTCAGTCTCTCGAAAACAAGTGAAAAGCAGCACACTGCTAGTGACAAGCACTATCCAAGCATTGTTCTAGTTTTTATTCAAGCAAACAAAGATATAACAGGTTTATTTCAAGCACAAGGAAACCTTAATTTGAAAATTAGTCAGCCAACAATATTAAGTTAGACTACAGAGATAAAGTAGTGGTAAAATGGATGAAATAAAGTAAATAGCAAAATAGAGCCAAAAACCCAACAGTATAGCCTACAGTGCACCAGAGAGCACATTTGATCTGTCTTTGACACTCTCTCCCTCTGATCACCCTATAACCTGTCCTAGTTATGTTCCAAATTGAAATTACATTGACTGGATGCAACATATTTATCCTCTGCATACAGGCCAACCATGGTTGCCCAACATGAATAATTAAACGATTCCTTCACTGTGCTGAAGTTCTATCTCGCTGTAAGAGCTTCTAAAGGAAATAAACTTTCAGTCATTTCTAGGCCTTGACACTAAACTGCAAATAGTCTATCATGAAAGTTACTGATATCTGTGAGATCCATCAAATGATAGATAAAAACACAAGTTGGAGTTAACAAGAAATGATAAATAGAGCACGTGTAGTACAATGGGGATGTAATAGTGGACAAAGCAAAGGCACATTCCAATATATCACACACCTGTACCACCTGATAAACCACATGAACACAATGTTGTTTGTTTGCAATGAGTGCCACATCAATAAACACTCAAAATTCAAACATACACTCACTGGACACTTTATTAAGAACACCATACTAACACTGGGTAGGTATCAGCTTTCTGCTCAGTGTCAACCGGCTACCAAAGTGCCATTCGCCTCGCCACGGTCAAAGTAACTGAGATCACATTTTTTCCCCGTTCTGATGTTTGATGTGAACATGAACCGAAGCTGCTGACCTGTATCTGCATGGTCTTATGCATTGCACTGCTGCCACATGATTGGCTGAATGGATAATTGCATGAATAAGCAGGTGTACCGGTGTTCCTAATAAAGTGTGTTGTGTGAGTGTATACTGTGGATTCAAACCACAGCACTTCCTTCACTGAAGCAAGTGTTGTGGTTTCAGTGTTGCTATGATGTAGAGACAATTTTTTTGTCTCCTACATTATAATCATAAGCTCACTTATTAAAAGATAAGTTTTGAACCTATATATGATTTAATTTTGACAAACCTCATTTGGACTCATTGTTAACAGCAGGAGGCAGTGGAGCTCGCCGTTTCAACCAAAGGACCTGGGAGCCAATATTCTCTGTGGGTCCAAATCCTACAGGTATGTAAGAGACAAATTATATACAGGTGCAAAATCGCCAAATTTTTGTCACTTTCAACTGAAGTTGGAGCACCATGAGCTGCAACTTCCCCAGGCCAAACCTCCCACCGGCACTCCTCAAACAAATGCTAAGAGAGGCGATATGCTCATTTTTCAAAGGACAGTGGAAAACTGGATAGCTTGCTCCCCAATTCTCATGATCCAAATCCAAAAAGCCTATCAGAGCATACTCTGACAATAATTTATTGTCAGATTTTGCTTAAAGTGATTTATATGCACAAGAGCTTTACGGGGGATCTCAATTTAAAACTAACCATGAGGCTAAAAATCATAGGAATTTTATTGTTAAAGCAATCTAATACTTTATATGTTTAGGTTTATGAGTCCATGGACATATCTTGATTAAGTGGCACATTTTTGCAAGTTTATCGGAGTATTTTCACAGCCCAGCACCTGGCATAACACCAGCTGTCATCTCAGAATATTTGACTGCTGGGGTTTGAGCTCCAGAATTACAAGCAGCCAGAGTGCTTCATTCAACATTTCAGTGGCATCTTCAGAGAGCAAAGAGTGGAATTCTCATTTCTGAAGAATTGCTACGGAGAGCAGTTTTGATTAGAGCGCGCGGTCAACAGATGCATCTCATTCTAATACAGGCAAACAGAGTTCAGCTCCCTGGCTGAACTCAGGGCAGCAATACAGGATCCAATATGTTCACCCTTCATGGAGATCAAATGGAGGGAAACTGCAAATCAAATAAGTTTTTTGTTTTTTTTTAATTTCTTATCTGGTTTTCATTATGATGATGCACTAATGATGCCTTTCTGCTTCAGGCTGTAATTGTGCAACACTGAGCGCTTGGTCATATAAACACTTGAGAAAACCCGTGGGAGTAAATATCATAAATGATGCTGAAACAAAGCATCCATGACTGAGTTTTGGCTCAGTATTGTCTACCCTTGATGGGCAAAACAGCATTTCTGAATTTATTTTTGACATATTTTTATTGATTTTTTTCCCTTTTACAGGACAAAAAACTCCAGTAAACTAAGTTGCTAGCCAAACACATTGGAATAAAAACATATCTAAAAACAAAACACTTTAAGCAAGTAATTATCATCACCTGAAACTGATCTACTTATGTTTCCTAGGTATACCTTAGCGAATGCCATCGATATCTGATAACCAAGTATGTTGTTCAAAATCAAACATTTCTGATGTTTGATTCTCTTTGCCATTCCCATGTTGTTAGACTCCACTTTCAAACGTTTGCAAGTGTTTTCAGTCTCCTTATTTCCTGCAGTGACCTCAAACTGCCATAAGATATCTTCAGTCATTCTCAAGGGGAGGTTATTTTTTTTTAAAATTTCCCTCAGTGAACAAGTTAATAACTATATGTCTAGCTCAAAACCTATGGAGCAGAAGCACCATCACCGTTTTCACTTCTACTTGGGATTCCAGTGCATGCAACTGGTTTTCACACTCTGCTCCTGAAGTCAGTGGCAGGACAGGATAAACATCATATCATTGTCACAATTTGCTCCCGTATTCTGCTCCGCGCACCTTCGTCTCTCTCCGCTGTCATCATGCCTGATTAAAACTCTCACTGTGGCTGCTGGAGCTGTCGTTCATCTCATTGCCGGGGACAATCCTGTGATTTCCCAGCGGTGTCTGCAGCCGGGGACAATGCTCTACATAACTATTTCTCTGATGGATCAATTGAGAGAATCATCTGTGTGAGACCTGATACGGTTCCACAAAGCCAAGGCAGCTGATTCGGTGGCAGAGGGGACGGACACACCTTCCAGAGAAGATAGAACTGCAAAATTTAAAAACTTAAAACCCTATTCTGCACTTCTTCAACAAGGAGTTTCACTGTGACATAACATTTGGTGGGTTGACGCTGAACTTGACCACCTGCTGCACGTCGTTTTTATTTCCCATTCATTTGAATGAGGCCACGAAAATAGACTGAAAACTGACATTTAACACGTTGGTGAACAGATTCAGCAACAGGTCCTGCTGCTGTGATGTTCAACTGACTGGGCCCAATGTTTTAGAACATCATTTCGCTGAATAGCATTTTTACTGATAAACAGACTATTTTTCTTCTAGCCAGTGGAGGAATACTTCCTGTTTGGGAGACTGGATCTGCTTTCATTTTTAAATACTAATCTTACTGTAAACCAAGTGCAAATGCAAAATGACAACGGACCCAGGACTGCTTTGTTGTCGTAAAAGCAAAGGGATAACGGGATTTTAAAATTGTATTTTCCAGGATAAGTTATGAAAAATGATAAAAGGGTGTTTTGGAAAAGTCATGAAATTTAATTTGTGAAGTTGATTTTTTTTTTCTTGAATACTGTCAAATGTCACACAAACTTAATAATTGATTGATTGCATTTATATAGCGCTTTTCAAAGCACCCAAAGCACATATCTGGGTGGGGGTGGGGGGTTGAGGGGTATGCTCTACTCATCCACCGATGTGTAGCACCCACCTGGATGGCTGGCTCCCAAACAGTCTAGACCTGTTGGAGGAAAACTGTTGCTTGCTGAATGCTTTTTGTTAGAGTTGAAATATTATGATCCTTGATTTTAAAGTGAACAATCTACAATCTAGTGTAGTTGTAAACTGTTGGTTACTTTTTAATTCAGTCTCATTAAAATTTGATCATGGAAATTTGAAGAAAAAAAAATGGAAGAAGTCGTGGAAAGGTTTAGGAATTTGATGAGTGAAAAGGTGTTGGAACCCTGGTGAGCCCTACTGTACATCCGCCTTTAGAAAATAAACTCAAAAGGTCTCCGAGCCTCCTTTTTTTAAGCTTTTCTGTTGTTGTTGTTGTTGTTGTTGTGCACAACAGCAATCAAACAGCAACACCAAAGCAGCATATCGAGTGATGGAATTAATTACAGGGCTCCTTTGATAACATGACACTGATTTGAATGCTTCTGTTATCAGCACATATTCAGTTGAGTAGCTGTACACAAACCGCATCTTCCATCAGCCCCGCCTGCTGTGTTCAAATAGCTATCTCCATTCATCAGCGCTCGCAAATGGGAGTAGTTTATAAATGAATACCGCACAAGAGCGACGCTTTGATAAGACACTGCAACAGAAAAAAGTTTTTTTTATTTTAAATACGCTAATAAAGGGAGGCTGTGTTGTGTCATTAAGGTCTGAGGCTGGTTTATAGCCACATCAAAACCTCGTTCTAATTGAACGCGCCCCACCCCATGCTGCTCGCCTGCTGTAACTAGCACACCAGATGATGGAGGAGGCTTGTCTTGCAATCCAATGCAGTCTGACAGGTCCTCACCTTTCAGAGCGTGCTGTAATTTCAATTTGGTTTGCGTTCATTTTGATCCTGTTACAAATCAATGACTTCGCTTCGTGGCAAAAGCATTTGTCTTCCTCAGGTGTTTTGCGCTGTGACACATGCTATCTGAAAACTCTCAACCTGTGTGCAGACAATGTGAACATGAAAGAGTTTCTGATAACACATTACATTATATTCATGACATAGCATATAGGCCTCAATTTGTGCCCTGTTGTGACGGTGCAGAGCGGTTGGCGGGTGGGGCAGGGAAATTTTTTTTTATACCTTTTTGTCGCTAGCTAGCTGCAGGTGAAGAGAGACAAGCAGTGCCACATCGAGTCAATTAGACCTTGGGATATTAATTTGATAAAAACATAATACAATACACTTTACAAAATCTGAAAAGATGTAGAATATTCCACATTTTTTGTCAAGAAGAATTTAATATTTTTTTTATATATAAGAAAAAGTTATGCTGCAAGATGAGTTTCTTGCTGTTCAACACAGACAGAATTGTCCAACTGCGTTAACTCTGGAAGGCCAAACTACAGTAAAGCAGTTTTTTGTCAACAAACATTATTCGTTGGTGTGTCTGCACCAAAGAGGTTACACATGTTACCTGGAGTGATATGGGAGGGATCAAAACATGGCACAGCTCAGTGATTGCCCTATCCATGCAGAAATGCTGTTAGCACTGTGTTAAAATCAGCACATTTTAACAGAAAAATGCCCGGGTAATGCCGTTTCCCTTGATAATCCTTCAAAACCTCAGCACAAAGCACAAGACACACCATGGCGGTTTGCAGAGGGTTGTAAAGTTTCTTAGTTAAATACGGTTCCATTTGCTCAGAGATGAACGGCGCTGCACAGCCTAATTCAAATCAATTTGACTTTGAGGGAGAATCCATGGATCATAATGTTACGGTGGACATGCCTTAATTTACATATTCATGATCTTAAGACTGTATCTTTTATCCCGGCAGATAACTCCAGGTTTGGAAGTGGAATTAGAGTGTCACATGTGAAAACCGACTGCAGCACCACTGTGTGAGGCTGAATATTTGAAACAGTTCCCGTGTCAAAAAGATGAAAGATGACAGTGACTATTACAAATTGACTGTTAGCAAAAAATTCAAACAAATGATGGTACTGTGAAAGGCTGACCCAAAGGTAACTAAAGTCCTTGCTTTACAAAATGATACAAAATATAGTAAAGCATTACATTTTGATTGATATTCCCACTTTCCGTAGTATTTACCAAATTGGATATATAGCATTTTGACAACTCTTAAGTTAACGCTGACTTTCTAGACGAAGTGGTGGTCCATGAGCACATTACAGTCTGACCTGGCCCAAATAAAGCATGAATCAACCGAATGACTTTGTCATTGGGTTATTCTTCTTTGTTATGTGCCAAACAACGCTCTTGCCCTCTTTACTCACAGCTCTTTATGTCATCCATCAACTTTTGTCATTTGTCTCCCTGTCCTCCTTTCGCTTCCCGCAAATCACAAAAACTGTCACACAGGATTTCGTCTTGACCCCTTTAGTCAACTGGGCAAGACCGGTTAAAATCAATTTCGCAGACACGTTCTCCTTCAGCGGCGAAGACGGGCCTGCCCTCGGCGACCTTGGAAAAAAGAGCCTGTGACACTGACAGGTACGGCGTGGAGAGAGCAGCCGCCCGGTCACATCCGTCCCAAAGCTTATTAATTTGTTCAGGGAGCTCGCTTTCCAGGAGTTGTCACGTAAAAACAATTCTCCGTTTAGTTATGGTGAACTGTAAACATTTGAGGTATGGCTGCTTTGATTCAGGAAGTAGAATAATACAGTACATGATAAAAATAAGTAAATACATAAAAACCCGATGGCTTATTTAACCCCGGAGGATCGAAGAAAGTGTTTTAAACTGTGAGCTTTGGTGGAAGACTAAATAAGAAAAATACAACAATAAAACAATCAAACGATTTCATGCTACAAGCTAGGTGTTAACACAGCTTGTCTTAATATTTGCCTTGGCTCAATTTGCTCCAACATAATGTTCTCACTTCCTATTTAAACAGCTTTGGTAGGACGGTTTTTGATTTGCAGGGGGCGGCAGTCCCACACACTGATACCAGAGAAGCAGAATGAGCTGCAGAGCTTTTCACGCTGGAGGTTATGTAAGACTGAAAACTGTAGGAATGTTGATGTTGTAGGAATGAACTATAGTAATAGGGCAGATATTACTGGCAGTGCCAATTCTAACATTATAATCTGATAAAAGCATAACAGGCCATTTTCCCATCTTTTTCCATCATACCGAACGATTCTGACCTAAATCTCATCAACTGCTTCGCTATAGAGCTGCTTCTGTCTTGTTTGCCTGGGTGTGCGGATCTCCACTGCAGTCCTAACAGGCTGATGGACACTCCATAAATCAACCCCAAAAGCATCTTTTCCGACACATTCACTGCTCGCTCTGTAATGAGACAGGAAAAGGATGTAAATGAAAATGATCTGAATTCGGGTCTTTCTCATACAGTTTTGATGCTACCTTGGATGTTGCTTTAGCACTTCCTTGTTTAGTTTTTCTGGGTCGGCTGCAGCTGCCTGTCTACGTGCACCGCTGTGTAAAGTAGTGTAAAATAAATAGGGAAAGTTGTCAGGTCATGGATACACTGAAAATCTCCTTACAGAGTGACCAGTAACGTGGTGAAAAGGACGTGCTTTGGGTGATTTTAGGGTTGATTGGCCAGATGCACCCAGATGCAAGACGTACGTAGCTCTATAGTGAAGCAATTGATGAGGTATGTGTTTGTACCTGCGGTGGCTAATCTATGTCTGACAAAATATATTTTTACTGGTGAATATTTTAGTCACAACTAGACTGAGCTAGCACAGCAGTTCTGGATGTGGATGTTTTACAGATGTGGTGTTTGAGCAGGTATCCTGATTTTTCCAGGACTGTAACTATAGCAAGTTGATGCTGCACACTTGGCTGGGCGCCGTGGGGCTGAACAGCATCTGTAGCCTACTTGTCTGTGTATTTCTTCACCAATACTGTAATATAATCAGTGCTGGAAATGTGCAGATATTACTGGGGGAACCCTGCACAGAAATCCCCAGTATCATCATCCAGAAAGCCAATACATACAGCAACGCAATGCACCTGTGACTAGATTAGTCAACAGATTTTTCCTCATTGTAATTCTGCCAAGGCAGTAGAATTGAAATTAAATCATATGATTTCTGCGTGTATTACTCTAATATTATGTTTAGAACACTGGGCCTGTTTTCACAGAGAATCTCAAAGTAGGATATCTGATCTATTCTTGCATCTACTCCTTTGTGATCTCCCTCATTCTGTATCAAAACAAAAACTGATCATAGACCTATCCCGCTTCTTTAACAGGCTTTATGAATATTGTTATTTTTAAGACGAGGCTCACCCTATTGACCTCTGTTTCTGGAAATGCATTATTTCTCTGAATATTTTTTATGCAGCGACCCTGCCAGTTCAGTGATGCTTTTTCCCATAAAATAACTAGCGCGTTTTGGGCTATACACCGATGTGCACACACACACACACACACACACACACACTTACTTTCTATCTACTATCGGAATGGAAATGCAAGGCTATCCACTGCAGACTGTATGAGAGAGAGAGAGAGAGAGAGAGGAAGGTATATGATATTGCACTACAGAGTGATATTTAGACAGGTTGAATTTGCCTTTCATGCATTCTTACATTTCCAGGTTGTGTGTGTTGGTCGGTGCGTCGCTCTCGTATCATCAGGCTGAGGGAAGGCACTGCCTTGCAGCAGGCCAGCAGCAAAGTTGGGTTATGTTGCCTTGTAAACAGGTCAAACGTATGGCGCTGTCTGACAAAACATTTATTTATTAATTTTATTTATTTATTTTATTTAAAAGGGCCAATGTACAGTTCAAACATAAATGTC
>OMOV01060310.1:2126-13986 GCA_900312565.1 Beryx splendens | reverse complement strand
CGTACTACGCCCACTCCGGCCAGGCCCCGGGGCTGTACTCGGCCTTCTCCTACATGGGCCCCACACAGCGGCCCCTGTACACCACCATAGGAGACCCCTCCAGCGTGGCTCCCTCTCACAGCCCCACGCACTGGGAGCAGCCGGTCTACACCACACTCACAAGACCTTGAGGGAGCCGAGCCGGGCAGAGGGAAATATGGGAAGCGCGCGAATGTGCGTGTGTGTGTTTGCGTGTGCGTCTGTATAAATGTGGAAGTGTGTATGTGTATTTGTGTATATGTGTGCGCCCGTGCCATATTGATGTTATATTAGAAGTTTTTACTTGTTTAGCCAATGTAATGCCAGATGCATCCATGGGGCCTTACACAGTTATCCTGAAAAACAGCCACATGCAAACACACATATTATAAAGTGTGAATCAATGGTCAATAGCCAATCAAAATAAATAAACCTTAACAAACGTGTGCCATCATAAGTGTATGAGTTGAGATGTACAGCAAGTGTGTATACGAGAGGTAGGCAAGTGAGATTTCGCACATCGAAGCTGAACAGATGTGGGATGGATGAATGACTATGATATGACCCAGGAGTGCTGGGTTTACACTGACATAATCAGATTTTATTAACCAAACTAAAGGAGATGTTTTCGACGTCATAGTGTTATTTTATATGAGTAGTAAATTTATTGTTGTTGTTGACATCCTAGGGTGTAACTTTATTGTGACTGATTTGATATTACACTTATACATCCGCACCACTGCTTTGGGAAAAAGAGTGCTACGTTTCAAAGTAATGTTCACTGGGTTTTGTTTCGATGGCCAGATAAGGACAGTTGTAACTCGGTTTCCTTCTTTATCTGTCGTAAATGCAGTCTCTATTTCTGTCCATCTTTTCATTGACTTCATTGAACTGAACAAACATTTAAGGGGAAAAAAAAGGAAAAAGAGAGGGAAAGAGAACTCTTAAGAGACATTTCAGCTTACATACGTACATATCGCTCAGTTTTGGACACATTACCTCAACTCTATTCATATTGTGCCAATAGTAATAGAGAAATACTATCCTGGGTACCTGATCAAGTAATGCTGAAGGTATTAAAAATTTCATAGCACTAAACCTTCAGTTTAGTCACTGGACTTCTTTTTTTCCATGCTTTTTAAGTGTATACCTCTTTTGTTGCATTACATTTGATTTGTCCAATTACTGAGGTAAAATCTATTAGTACAAAGTCTCAACCAAATCTCTTGAGATAATTGGCCAGCTTTGGGTCCTACTTAAGGATTAGAATCACATGTACTACCGTCCTGCACCGCATGTAGGCCAAAAGCATGTTTCCTTCTTTACAGCTTTTCCCATTTTGTGTCCAAACTGCCCTCCTCTTCAGCAATGTGAATAATGGTCATTACCACAGGCTTTACCTTTATTACATGATGCATACTGTATCATTTTATACTGACCCTCTTACCATGTAGTTATTTTTATGTAAGTAATAATGCATCGTGTGTCATACCTTTGCTTCCTCCGTTTTGTATAATTCTGGATAGTTTTGTAAAGTGTTTGCTATACATTCGCTGAGTATTTTGCTTCCTTACAAGAACGAGCAATGTTGAAATATTATTGATGTTGTCATCTATTAAATCAATTTATTTATAAAATCCTGTGTAAGGTCATTATGTTTTCTCAGCACTGATATTCAGAGTTAGCACATGGTAAAGTTAGCAAGTGGAAGGTGAATAAAGGAAAAAAAAAAAAGGGCTGCTGACGTGTGAACTGTAATAACAACACGATCAGTGCCCCACCAACCTAAGCTGTTTAGTGTGTTTGTGTGTTTGGTAGGCTAAAATTGACTACTAATTCCCCACATTTAATCGGCTGGGGACTGCGTGTTACTGAGCGAGACAAAGAGAGCCATTCAGAGAGAGAGAGAGGAGAGAGAGAGAGAGGGAGAGAGAAGGGGTGGGTGTAAAGAGCCAGAGGCAAGGCCAATTTCAGCTCAGTAACTTGTACACACTTGGACTTTTGTACATGGCCTTCCTTCACGTTCCTCTCTCCTCCCTGCCTTCACAGTCAGCTGTGTCTCAGCTAAAGGCCGCATGCAGTTCTGTGCCGACCTGGCAGGGAGAGTTGTTGTATAAACTCATTTAGGGGCCATCTGAAATACAGATAGATCCTTGGAATGGGATTACGTTAAGAGGGTGATGCAAAAAAAAAGGATGGAGGGCTTACAGTATCCAAACTGAGGGTGCAGCTCTGAAATTAGTTTGAGTCAGCAGTGTCGCTAGTGGGGAGAAAAGGGAAAGTATCTTCAAGCTGGAGGAGGCCATGAGGTGCCACCTAGTAAGGTAGTCACTGAAGAGTGGGAGGGTGGAAGTGGAAGTGTGTGTGTGTGCGTGTGTGTGTGCGTGTGGTGGAAATTCGTAGACAAACAGAACCAGGAGTGCTGTGGATAACTTATTAAAGGCCTTCAGCTGAAAGGATCAGATACAGTGTATACAGGCAGCATACAACAGTCTGATGACGAGTGCTGTGGCGCTTCCTCTCTTATAAGCTGAGGAGCATAACTAAACTACACACAGTGTGAAAAAACAAGATACATCTGCTGGCTTCCGAGATAAGACAGCTACTGGTCAGCAGAGTCATTTGAGTACAAGGTCATTTTGAATACATGACGTGAACTCAAGACAGCCATGTGAGTTAAGGCATATAGCAGTAGAGATGAAATTTCCATTACATGTGTCAGCTCAGAGTTCCTAGCAGCACGCCTGGTTTAGGTCTCAAGAGAGAATCATTTTGGAAATTTGGTTGGTGGGGAAAAACATGAAGGAAAACACATGCAAAATAACAAGAAATACACACACTGATGAATTAAAGAGATAGTAGGACCACAGAGGTTGTATCATTTAAGTATTGGGTGCTAGGCAGACCTTTATCAACTCTGAACGACATTTCCCAGCAGACACCGCAGCGTGACGTCACTCCAAAGGCGCCAAATTCTGCAGCAGACGGAATCACAACACGGAGAATAGCCTGTCATCCCGTTTGGTGAGAATGAGCGTAATCCAGTTTTATCTTAAAAAAAACACACTCGACAGTGTTCTTCTAGCACTCCTAGAGAATGTGCTAGTTACTTAAACATGCGACATTAGCGTCTGTTGGGGTACAGAAGTTAAGGATGGTTTTTAATAACATGTAGCATTAGCTAACGCTTGCTAACGTTTCAGACCAGTTGCAACTTAGCGTTTGGCTCCAGGTAAAGTACAGTAACATTAGCTACAGAGTTAGTAAGCCAGAGGACACGAGCTAATCATAAATGTAATGAGGCGTCTGTGTCTTTTGTAGTTATGAGAGTTGAGAAAGTATCGCGAGAAGGGTGCATGTGCGTGAGTGTTCTTACAGTGTTTCTCCTCTTCAGCGCAGCAGCCATGGATCTCAGTGACTTTGAAGCAGACAACTCGGTCAGCTGCCGTCTGGTTTCTGAAATCCCTGATATCTGCAAGGAGGAGGACTGCTGTCTGGGCATCGACGAGGCGGGCAGGGGGCCTGTGCTGGGTATGAAGCTGTCCATGCTGCCCCTGCTGTCTCTCCAGGGGCCTGAGCTGACGTTCAGCTTCCTAATCTACAGCCTACAGTGTTTTATTCAGACTAACTCATACTGCAAGGGTTTGGGTATGCTTTGGCTACATTACATAGCTGGGCGACTTCAGGCAAAACATTTCCATTCACAAACCATCTGTCACTCCAGAATAATTTGGGAACTTACTTTAATATTCAAAGTTTGGTTCCCTGAAGGCATCAATTCTATTCACCATTAGCTGGTTAATTGATTGTGTTTGCTCATAATTTGTAAAGCAGATACCCTTAGGACAATAAAATTTGATCTACAATGGTGCCTAGTCGGGATATTTGAGAATTATGACAACAGTTCTGTTTAGGCTATTTAGATTATAATATTAAAACCAATTCATCCTGCTGTCTGGTGGCACTCTGCTGAGCCTACGCAGCTGTACAGATCGTTGGGCATTTACAACTATAAAACCTATTAGAAAGTCACAAGATGATCATGTTGAAATTGTTTCCACAAACTTGATTTGCCGTCTACCACCCAAACCGGAATGCCGCTTTCATTGTGTGAGCAATCACTGTACTGTGTGACATGTGTTATGGTATATTGTCAATAATCATGTTGTTTTATTTGTATGTGGTCCAGGGCCCATGGTTTATGGAATATGTTTCTGTCCGGTTTCCAGAAAGGAGGAGCTCAAGGACTTGAAAGTGGCAGGTAATCCTGTTGGCTTCATACACACAGGGGCTGATCGGAGGAGGAGATTGTACCCAGTTTCTTAGCAGAAACTTTAAAATTCATCCTCCTTGTTAATCTTCCCAAAGAACTTGGGGAAAGAGTGAGGTTAACTTGTTCACCATCTCCCTTGTTAAATTAGATAAAATACATTTTCAACTTAAAAACAGACTGAAATGTGTTTTTTATTCCCTGACCAGATTCAAAGACACTAACAGAGGCACAAAGAGAGGATCTCTTCCATAAACTGGATGAGGCCAAAGGCTTTGTGGGCTGGGCTCTCCAGATTCTCTCACCCAACACCATCTCCACCAGCATGTTACAGAGGTGCTTTGAAACATACAGTGTTTCACAGTGTTGCTTTTAGTGTTTCTTATCCATATGGCATGTTGTGTTTGCACACACACTAACAAAGTGTCTACTTTCCACAGGGCAAAATACAACCTGAACGCCCTTTCGCATGACGCAGCGATTGGTCTAGTACAGTATGCCTTGGACAGTGGGGTTCAGCTCAAAGAGGTATGGAGACAAGTAATAAATATCTATAAATAATTTATCCATAAATCATCATTCGTTTTTATTGTGTTGTATTGAGTCGTAGTTTCTGATAAAATACTGCTTTGTCCATATTAAACAAATTGTCATATAGAGTCATATAGAGCATTTCTCAGTGCAAGATGAATTTCAGAGCAACAACAACTTTCACCTGTCTGTCCTGTCGTCCTGCAGGTGTTTGTGGACACAGTCGGCCCGGCAGATAAGTACGAGCAGAAGCTCTCCCAGCGGTTCCCCGGCTTGGAAGTGACGGTGAGGCCGAAGGCCGACTCCCTCTTCCCCATCGTCAGCGCTGCCAGTATCTGTGCCAAGGTTAGTGGCCGGCAGGAAATCTTATCTCTCTTTCCTCTGTCACTTTCAATTTTTTCACAATTTCTCCACCCTATACCCGTCTCTTTCTCTCACACTGCATATTGCAGTCTTCAGTCTTTTACTTTAACTTGTTCAGAAGTGTGATAGTTCACCTTGAATCCGCTTCACTTCTCTATCTGTGTGTGGAATTTGATCCTGTGAGTGGGGGCAATGGCTCAGCCAAAGCAAGTCTTTTCATGGTTTCAAAGGTCTTTGCTTTTAAATAAATGAAAGGAATTGATGAGAAGCAACAAGATTCATTCCCTTGCTTCTAGCTGGTTGTTTTTAGTTACTCATTCATGTGTTCATTTCAGAGCAGAGGTGGGTAGGTTTTACAGCGGGAGTTGTGATCTGGACTGGTGATCTGAGATCAGTTTTCCATAGTGACGCTTATACAGTATGACCATGTAACTTGACCAGCAGTCTCTGTTTTTTTTTTGTTTGTGTTCTTTCAGATTCTTTTTTTTTTTTTTTTTGCAAACTGTTTTTTTTTTTTGGATTGAATAATAAAGACACAAATCTACCTTCATAGTTGCTTCGCTGATGTTGTGCTGATCCTCAGGTGGCCAGGGATCACGCTGTAAAAGGCTGGAATTTTGCTGAGGACCTGGGAGAGGTGGATACAGACTACGGCTCAGGATACCCCAATGGTAACATCAGAAACAATATGTAGAGAACAGCACTCCTCCAACTCCTCCGCTTATTCCTCACCTAATGACAACCAGTTGAAAAACGGTTGTTAGAAGTGTATTGAATAAAATGCACATTTTAGTGCATTATAATAATTATCAGGCATTCCATTTTTGATGTTGTCACTCTCCTGCTATTCAAGAAAGACTCTAAACAAGAGATGGACTATTAAAAAGCTATCCATGTAGAAACTGATGAATATTAGATACACTGACGTTCTGGGAGCTGTGAGTATTCTGACTTCCCTCCTGTTCCTGTTTCCAGACCCCAAGACTAAAGCGTGGCTGCTGAAGTACCTGGACCCAGTGTTTGGTTACCCCCAGTTTGTCCGCTTCAGCTGGAGCACTGCGCAGACCTTGATGGACAGCAAGTCTGTCACCATCCACTGGTAAGGAGACTGCACATTCTGCTTTGTTCTCACCACTAGCGCAGTGCCCGTTCGCCCCGCTGCTGCACAGAGCGCTGTTCGCTTATTTATTCAAAGTTTATTAATATTGCGTGTCCAAATTGCACCAAATCTGACACTGCACGTCTTTGGGTCCCCAGCAATACACCCGCCAAGTGTGAAGATGATGGCACAAACAGTTCTCGAGATATGCGAAGGACACAGACAGACAGAGATTCCTTGCTTTATAGTATGATAGGGTCCTTGAGTGGAAAGGAGCTTGATGTAGGAGTGAGGGAGTTAAAGGGGAATACCGGTGAAGTTCAGCAAACTTGCATGTACATTCGCTGGTGTGCGTGTTCTATATAAATCAACCCCTTTAATTTCCAGTTCACGCTTACTGGTAAAAAAATTCTGTGCAAATCAGTTGACCTCAGGATGTCATAAATAACCACCAGTGTAAAATCAGTCCTGTTTTGCAATCTGTGTCCTCAGGGACGATGATGAAGAGGACGGGGAGAAGGCGGCGCAGCGGCAGAACAACACGTCCATGTTGTCCTACTTCAGCCGGGCAGCAGGAGGTAACAACCAGAACCCCACCCACCAGACACACCGCTTCTTCACCGAGAGGAGGCTGCAGAGCCTGGACACACTCTGAGACGCACATTAGACGAGGCACATGCACACACACGCACACACACAAACCATCATCATCATCATCATTTCATATACAGCCAAACACTTGAGTCTCGGCCACAGATCTGGATGGACTTTCTTGATAAAACAATTTATAGGTGTGCAGGTCGTATGCAAACTTGTATGCTGATCTACTGTCATTTGTCCTCCTTGTACATTTTGTTTTTTTATATATAAAAGAAACTTTTTTTTAAAACTCACTTATTTATTTGTCTCTCTTTAAAAATGTTTATCACAGAAGTTGTGTACACAGAAGCAAAACAGGCACAGTTTGGACCGTTGGTGCTGTCTTGAGGGCTACTGCCCTCTGGTGGCAATCTGACAAAATACACCTCTGTCAAACTGTTAATCCACTTCAATGACGCGCTTTCACTTGGACCATTATGAGTTCTCAACCCAACCCCGTTCCACATGCTGACTGGAAGGGGCACAAAGTGCAAACACAGTGTTACAATATGGCAGATGCAAAATGGATGCTGAGTACAACTTGAGTAAAACTCGTTAGTGACGCAGCACAGCTTGTTTCACAGACACAAACAGTTCCTCGGGTTGGGTTTTGCATTGCATTTTTTCCTGGGTAACTGTTACGTAATATATACATAAATACAAAAATATATGTATGAGGTATCTTATATATCTTTATGCTAGCTAAATATATTTATGTGGTAATTAATGTAGTATGGTGTGAATCAGATTTGAGTCATCTATGCTCAATGAACCACGTTTCTACCTAAACATCTTCCAGGTTTTCTTCTTAATTCTCTGTTGTCTTTGTTGTGTTAAGTGTTATACTGTATATTGTGAATACTATATCTGTCTACCACAATTAGGAGGTTAAAAGGAGGACGAAGTTGGATGCAGTCTCCATGTTATCACAAACAATCAAATGCATTAGCCGTTTTTCATCATCAACACTGCTATTTTCCCCCTTGTTAAATACCAGCTGACTACAGAGTAATCTGTGTTACCTAACAAAGCATATTTGGCATTGAACTGATCAATCCGCCTTCTCAGAAATCACAGCAGTCTTGGAGCGTTGTGTTGTTGACCTGTCCCACATCCCATGAGAGGCCCGTCCTCTTCAGGCCTTTTCTCCAAGTTAACAATTGTTAACACACGGGTAAGTTTGTGTACGACAAGACACACATTGAATGTAAATATGGAACAGCAGCTAGGTATGTGGGGTATCCATCGTATAAATCATAAAAATATTTAGTCAAAGTTAAATAAAAATGAAAGTCGAGGCATATCCATGGGTCCACAGCTGCTAGTTCTCATTGGGCTTCTGTCTGGACTCCTGGATCCTCTTTCCCCAGTTCATAGCCAAGGTGGACACGGCAAACGAGGACAGAATGATGATGGAGCTCCCTACAAACTGGGACGAGGCTCCTCTGGGTGTCACTCTCATAGCTCTCCTGGGGAAAGAGTCTCTGTCGGAGGCTGTGACGGTCACGGTCTGGACCACAGGTTCCATGGTTACAGTCCTGTGATGGTGCTGGGGTGTCAGGAGGCTGAAGGCAAAATCCGCAAGCCCGCCTCAGGAGCCTTTAGGCCTCGGGTTTTCAGCAGGAGGTGTCTGGATCTCTCTGACCAGACCGATGCGTTGCTGTGCTTCATCTGTCACGTCCTCTCAGGTTCCAGCCTTGATCCTTTCCAGCTTCCTGTTTAGAACCTCCCCCAGGCTCACGTCAAATCCCCCAGTAGCCGCGTCTCCTGCTGCGTCAATAGGATTCTAAATAGCCGAACACTGGAGAGGGTTAAGCCGGGATCTTCTCCAGTTCAAGACATCCTGTTTTAATTCTATTAGATCACCCTCCCATTGTCCCATAGCGGCTGAATGGAGATGTTTATGGGATGGAGGCTTGCAGACAGTCAACACCGGTCTGTAAACAACAATTAGGAATGGGCTTTAACAATGAATTCACTGAGTGCATGTGCGGCAGGCTGGAGACATGCAGTCAGTCATGAGGGTCGGACATTTCCACATGCTGTTCAGTGTTCCTACACTTATTCACACTCATTATTCTTCAAAACTGAATAGAAACTAAATTAGTACAATTTAATTTGTTCTGTATACATTTTCCACTCCATATTTTCTTGTTTGAAACAGATAAAAACATTGGAAAAAAACTTTTGCGATCTCGTAATGCAAGGTCAACCATTGATAATGTGCAAGACTGGCTCCCTTGTCTGAATGAAATAGCGATGTCTTAGCAGACAATAAGGACTAAGGTGACCTTTAGGTTCACATGGGGTGAAGCAGATTACAACCAATCGAAAAAGTTGCAGGTTTTTGTTTCAACTCATTACTGGCCATAATTAAATTGAGGATGGCTGCCAGAAGCAATTTATGGAGAATTGCTTCATTTCTTGACTATAACGTTAGATGTGTGAATCCTGTTACCCAAGAATGTCTAGTTTGTTTTACGGAACATACACAATGTTTCCCATCGGCAAGTCGAGAGAATAGAGCTTGAGCAGAGACTGAAAAGAAGATCAGTCAACCCAGAAGACCCAGGATACAAGCGATAAGAGTACGTTTTCTGATTAAGAAACTATAAAATAAAATAAAAAGCACTCAAATGAACATTCTGCAAACCCACAAAAATATTTTCTTGTTAAAAGTCTACTGCCTCGGAAGTATTTTAGCATTTTTTTAATAAATAAGGTTGTGTTCCTTCTTATTTATGAGCTCAGATTGTGTCTTTATACAATATTGATATGGTAATAATTAATATGGCATATTGCAAGTCAAATTTCGGTCATCTATCCTGAATGAGCCAACAGCATTAGAAATTTCTACCTAAAACGTCTCGCATGCTTCCCTCTTGATTCTCTCCAGATTTATTAAAGCGTTATATGTTATTATTTATGATATAAGTGTTTTACATTTTGAATGCTGTAGATGTTCCACTGCAGTCGGGGAGGTTAAAAGGAGGATGAAGTCAGATGGTATTCCCCCTATTAGCACTAACAGTCAAATGCATCAACTTGTTTACATCAGCAGCCCTACTTTTCCCAACGACTAGTGTAATTATGTAGTAAAGCATGTTTGGTAAGTATATGAGTGGAAACGCTCATTAAGCCACAAAATCATCTTCTTATGAACCGACTAGGCGCTAGCTGTGCAGTCTGAACAGCATCATCGCATCAAAAGGAACAACACCAAAGGAATAACATGAGTTCTTGAACCGAGAGGCATCCCCCCCTCCAACCCTGTGCAGTGTGTCTGTTTTCAGCACCAAGGACAGCGCAACCTCGCCAGGAATAACGTCATGACCCAGGTCACCACGAGTCAACAGGTCTCTAATCCCCGTGGCGGATTCTCTAGATAGTCCCAGTTTCTTTTCACGTCGTCTCTTTAATTGGGATAATGGGATTGCGCTGGCTCCTTCCCACCACTGACACAGAAAGCATTCATGAATGAATGAGTGTGTGTGGTGGAGACAGGGTCGTGATAATCCTCGATGCTTCAACTGTGAGTCAGAGGAGGCTCCAAGAAATGAACACTGAAGGCATAGTGGAGTGACATGTTCGGAAATTATCTGACCTTTTCCCTTCCTTTCTTGAGTCATCTCCCCAGTGTTGATGTTCAAATCAATGAATGTGGCCTTGTTCTGTTGTTTGACTCGCCAGGCAGAGGGGCGCAAATATATTGGCTTTCAGTCTCAACATAGGGCAAGGCAAGTTTATTTATATAGCACATTTCAGCAACAAGGCAATTCAAAGTGCTTTACATAAAACTAAAAGCATCGAGACAAAGTGAAAAAGATAAAATTCATATAAAAGAACAAGCAAAATTCATTGCATTAAAAGAATCAAGTCAAGTAGATATTTTACCCCCCTAAAGGAAACACAGTCACTGTCACACTGGTGACACTGTCAACCAGTGTACGATTAAGTGTGCCTTACCTCTTCAAAGATAATAATAGAGCATACATGACATCGTCATCCAGGTTTAAATAACACAAGCTTAACGTGGGCTCCGGATGGGAGAGCTAACTGACAGGTGACAGGAGGAATCACCAGATGTAACCATTGACGAGGCTGAATGCGGTCATATCCCGCACAAACACCTCGGTTTTAATGTGCAATTACCTGAAGTGCTGAATTCACCTCAATCAGAAAATTGAAGTGCATGATGTAATGTCGTCTTTAGTGTGTAGGGAATAACAGTTTGTAATGAAATGGTTGTACCGGAAAAGGTCAGGGTAATGTCGCTGATTCTGTTCTATTGAACACCGAATCAAAGATCATCTTCACCGTCTTGGTAAAAGTATCAGATGGAAAAATTTACGTTCTAAATGTCATCATCTGTATAACTGACCTTTCGGGACTCCTTATTTAATTACCATGCGTAAGCCTCTGATTGGCATTTCAAGCTGGCTCTCTGAATGATTCTTTAACATCAGCCCTTTTCTGGGTAAAGTGCTCTTAACACCAGAGGAGACTTCAGCTCTCTCAGCTGGCCGAATGTCGTCACATGCGTGCGGTCCCATGGTGTCCAGTCCAGACGAAACATTCTGTTCTAAAGCTGCGGCTCAGCCGTGGATTAACAAAAGTAAAATCCAGCCATGTTATCTCCAGTCTCCCCGGAGTGTATTTGTACCTGGTCCTGAGATGAGTGATCCTTGTCGAGCTCTCTCAGGAGCCTCGGCATAGGCCTGCTTCTTCTTGTACCCCTCAACAGATGGTGCCTCGTTTGAATTGTAATAGCAGATCTTTTCCACCGTGTGTCCCTATTGCCCCATAATGTGTTTGTTATTTAAGTTAAAGTTTCAGTATATCGCTGGTGGAGCTTTAGATATCAGTAGAAATGGGTTATAATTTTGACATACATGGCTGTGACATGCAGGAAAATGCATAGATCGGAAGAGCGTCGTGTG
>OMOV01060276.1:0-10710 GCA_900312565.1 Beryx splendens | reverse complement strand
TTCCAGACATGAGAATGAACATAAAACAAATTAAAATAGAAAGGAGACAAGACAGGATTACAAACAGGGATAACACGCATTATAAAAATGCGTTGATTGCATGATACAGAAACAAAAAAAACATAATATCCAAAGTAAACATGTAATATAACAGCCTTAATGGGCCAAAGCACTGAGGCAGACCTTTCCACATCTCTTGTAAGGGAGGCCTTTCTTCTCACAGTACTCGTAGGCTAAAGTGGCTCCTCGCACACACAGACGGGCCTTCAGCGACCCCGGGGTGTAGTAGATCCCACTGTGAATGACTCCACTGTTGTGCCCACTCTGGTGCACAGCTGGTGGTTTAAAACAGGAGACAGAGAGAAATGACAGAAGAAGAAGGAGAAGGAGAAGGAGAAGAAGAAGGAGGAGAAGAAACATTAAGTAATAGTCTGCTATAAAAGAAAGAGGACTTGTACTGCTGGTGCCATAAAGATCTATAACTTTATATTATTTTTATTTTATACTACAGTATATATCAACTGTGATGATCAATGCAATGCAGGAGTTATTTTTTAATGAAGTACTGTAATTTACTTTTTTTTTTTTAAACCTACTTTCCATATTCCAAAACATATTAGTGACCAAACTACCTCAGCAAAGCAAAACAAATTCAAACAGGTCAATTCTTTCGATCTCAGACGTTGGCCAATTCCTCTTTCATTGCATAATATTATTGGGTTTCAGCGACTAGGACACCATGATCACTTCCCGCTCTGCTCTTCTACTCTCTCACGCCATGCCACAACACAACACAACAGCACCGCCCTCCTCCAAAACCACAACTTACAAAGCTCCTTCTCCTTCTCCAGCAGGACGAAGCTGAGCGTCGGGTGTCTCAGGATGAGCTCTCTGGCGGTGGCCAGGCCCACGATGCCGGCTCCCACCACGGCCACGTCATACGAGCTGTAAAAAAACACATGTGAGGTTAGCGTGGGGCCCCGTCTGAGCTGCGGTTCAGCTTCAACATGGGCACTGATAAGCGTTTGGCTTCACAGGTTCATTGACTGTAACAGGGCACAAACCATAGAGAGAGGAATATTCAGGTCAGTGGTTCAATGTCCAACTGTACATGACTGGTGTGGCTTCATCTGAGCAGCCTGCAGACCTTTGTAACTGCGTTTTAGTCGCCTGTCCCAGAAATTGATCACTACCACAGTACAGTGGCTCAACCTGGGGGTCGCGAGATAACTTTGGAGGATCACAATATGATTTACGGGATAGGAAAAATCATATTTCTTCTATACAAACGTGTTATCATGTCAATTTTTATGATTTGTCTCTAATTTTGGCTTTTTTTCTTAGCATACCGAATAGTTTTCAGCCTCTCTGTCTCCTCTGATAATGAATCAAATGAAAGGACCTGAAAAGGGAAAATCATTCTTTGGTTGTTGTTGTCTAGTTTGTTTTTTTGGTCTTTAACCGTTCACCACTCTGTAATTATGCAGCCAGTGACGGGGTCACGAATAGGCATATTACATAATTTTACGGGGTCACGAGCCAAAAGGGTTGAGAACCCCTGCTGTAGTTCACAGGCTATGCAAGTGTACAGAGAATACCAACCTGTTTCACTGGCCTAAGTAGAGTTTATCCACCTGTACACCTAATTACCATGCACCAACATCCAGGTGGTGTCACAGTGTATGCAGCAATCCCAATATAGCCAACGTCTCCACCATAGAGTATCACATAACTAAACATCTGCAAACAATAGAAGAGCTGAAAGAAAGAAACCCTGGCAGAACATTTTTACTGCTGTGCGCTCACAACTCCGCAGGACCTCGGGAACAGTAAAACATCTTGCTTTCCTCATCTATAACTGCAAACAGGCAAAGTATTTGGGGAAAAACATCACAGTCAGCACAGGATGAAATATTGTCACCAGAATCTGCTTGGATTATTTGTTCCATAATGATGTTTATCAGAACAAAGGGAGAGTTGGAGATCACGCCTCCCGGGGACGCCCACATAACTGGATTCCATACCATTTCTGAACTCTGTGTGAAAATGTTCTTCCTAAACTGAAATATCGCTCCAAGGGCTTTGGAACAGATAGAACTTGCAACGACTTGTACGACTGCTCATGCTTAAACCTGAAGAATAATTAATCTTTCAACCATCTAATTGGGATCAGTTGTCTAGCTGGGCTGCATAAAGAAAGAAAGGCACAGAGGGGTGAATTAAGACAGTTATCCTGACTGAAATTAAACAACAAGTCTGGAAAACCATTCTCAGTTGTCTTAAACCTGGCAGGAAATGGCCAAATGACCCCTGTTACATAACATACATGCCATGTTCCTAGAACTGACTGTAGTTTGAACATACAACTAATGCAGAACACATGGGGCACGCATTCCCCCCTAAAGGCGCAGTTCACCCAAAATCAATTGTATGCAACACTGACTCACACTTTTTGAGTTTTTTGGTCACTGGCACTACTCTGAAAATGCAGTTTGTCAAACTAGTGACTGCTTAACACAAAGTTATTCTGCAGGTAACTTGCAACCCTCCAGTCAAAAATACAAAATTACTTTGATAGAGAAGTTTGAGTGCATGCAAACAGCACAGAGCAGCGCGCGGATGGAGCAGGACACAAATAGACACCGCGCTGACAGCAATTGGGTAGTGTGGGTAAACAATAATGAGGGTGTAGATGAGGTTATGCAAATGCCGAAATGTTATGCAAGATCTGCGTCGCGCCGAACTGTCCTTGGCAATGACTGGGATCAACAGCAGGTAGTTATCTTTGCACGGATCCGCTTCTCCTCCTCTCCTGTCGTCCTAACATTAACCATGCAAACTGAATGAGTGAACCGGGCTCGCGTGTTAACGAGCTGCTAGCACCCATACTGTCAGCTGCATCCTGCTTTGTTTTGCTCTCTGTAATATAATACTTACCTGTGGAGGTTTCTGGCTGTAACGCTCCTCAGCAGTTTCGGCTGCGCTGCAAAAACAGCCGCAAAAGAAGACGTGCGGCTCAACATCCGGGTCATTGTCACAGCGTTTAAAAGGCACGTTAAGCTAGCATCGACATTGTACAGAAAGCTAACAAGTTCACCCTGAGTTGTGTGTCTGTTTCCTCCTACTACTGTGCCATCCTGCTGCTCTCTTCAAAGCGGAGAGGTGACTCCGCCCGCCCCCTCTCTCCTCTCTCCCTTTCGACGCTTCACCCACTTGGACGTCCGCCTGTACAGCCAATGGGAAGGCACGTTTTCGGTGCGTCATCGGGTCGAAGGTCACACCGCGTTCCTAACGTAAACAGTCTGGTGGAGGACAGGTGAGGGTTTGACGTCTGTGTGTTTCTTGGCTGCCGCTGCCGCTGCTGTCTGTTTTAATCGACTCGGTTCGGTTTGGTCGATAGAAAAGGGAAGAAGTCGGATGTTTGTTTGTGTGTCTTTCAGCGCGGAGGAGACATGAGGCTTCTGTCCCGAGCAGCGCAGACTGCTGCTGGGTGTCAGAGGAGGCAGTTCTGGGGCTGGCTCAATGCAGTTTTCAACAAGTGAGACACCTCCATCAATCCCACTGATCATACCTGTGAGCTATAGCTGTGAAACTGTAACAAGCAGTGCATGAGCAGACTAGTTGGTACATGTTGGTGGATGTGGAGTGAGGGCTTCATTACCACAGGATTGCCACTGAGGAGTCCTATGCTGATTAGCCGTTTAGATATGGTTATTGACGTCTAGGTTAAAATTAGGCTAAACAGGGATTAAAGGGTAACGTTTAGTAGACGTCTAGGTCGTCTTGGGTGTAAGACAAACATAATAAAGCGTTATCTATCTTGCACATAAGGACTCAGCAGCTGTTTGCGCATGTTCAGATATGTAAGAATGTATTTACTGCTTGGTTTAAAACTTGCCAATACAAAACCAAAACAATCCTGGGCTGTTACTGGTTTTCCCATGATGCAACATACATTTCTTGCCAATATGGTGCTGCACAACATGCACAGCTGATTGGCTGTGGCTGTCATTTGATTATAATCACCTGTTAGTTTATCACCTGTTAATTTCCTGCCAAGCAGGCCATGTGGTGAAGGAACAGAATACTATGAACATGAGGGCTCAAGTCATGTCTAGTGCTCAGTGGGTGATAAAGAGGTAATCTGTCAGATATCATTTTATAAACAGGGTGATTTGCTCAGGTTGAACCAGGGGACATGTGGGCAGGTTGGCAGTTTGACCCACATTTCCCTGTAGTTAATGTTTTGTGTAACCCTCTTTATGGGCTCCTCCTCCTGCCCTCTAATCAACCACCAAATGTGACCCATAATATTACATGTTATCAACTAGGCCTGCAACTAACCTTTATTTTCGTGATCGATTAATCATTTAGTCTATAAAATGTCAAAAATAATGTCAAGTTCCCATCACAAGTTACCAGAGCCCAAAGTGATTTTTAAACTTGCTTACTTACTCCAACCAGCAGCCAAAAAACCCAAAGTATTCATTTTATAATGATATGAAATGGAGAAAAGCAGCAAATCTTGGCATTTATGAAGCTATAAGCAGCAAATGTTTGGTATTTTTACTTGGTAAATGACTAGAATGATCAAAATTATATTCTATGAATTTTCTGTTGATCAACTAATCGATTAATTGATGAGTTGTTTCAGCTCTGTCATCAACGTATAGTTCAGTAACTGCTGATACACTCCCTCTGATCATAACCGCTCACTCTGACTGTGATCTGCAGGGTGGATTATGAGCGGATCAAAGCCGTCGGTCCGGACCGCGCGGCGGCAGAGTGGCTGCTGAGATGCGGCGCCAAAGTGAGGTTTCAGGGTTTCGACCGCTGGCAGCACGACTACAACGGCCTGCCCACCGGACCTCTGGGCAGATACAAGATCCAGGCAATTGACGCCACTGAATCCTGCATCATGTACAGAGGGTTCGACCATCTGGGTCAGTGTGGAGGTCGTCGTGTCCTTGGCCTTGTGACCCGTCCCGTTCTCATTTTCATTCTCTTCCGTAGTAACATGTGTGTTCATGTTTTCCCTCAAATAGATTTAAAGACACAAGATTGTTGTGAGAGACAAAATACACACAGGAGAGTAAGAAGGTTAATTATTCGAACATATAAGAAATATTGTTTCCAAAATATGCAGTCTGCCATCTTTCCTGGTGCGCTTATGTCATATATATATCGTGTTTATTCAGTTTTAGAAACCCTAAACGTCAAAATGACTGTGATTTTGCATTTACAGTCGATTCCTAACACGAGTTTGACCTCGGCTGTTCACCTGAAAGTGATACCTGCCCATGTTAACAAGAAAGGGAAGGCGAGGGTGAAAGTACGTCTCTCCCAGACTGATTATCCAAATGTGACGCAAGTGGCAGGGATGTTTTACACCGGGCAGGGAGAGATAGCGCACTGTCAGTCTGACCTTGTTGGCCGCTGCACTTTCCAGAGTACACACACACACATATACACACACACACACAGGTTTTTTTTTTTGGGTGGTGCCAAGTTCTTCTTCTTCTTTTTCTATGTAAATGAATCAACTGAGACGATGCTAATCACCGCTTTTTGTTGTCTTCCCCCTTTTTTCTAGACGGCTTGAAAAACCTGGAAGAAATGAAGTTCAACAAGTGTATCTACATCGAGGACACCTGCCTGGAGAGGCTGAGCACCATCGAGAATCTGCAGGAGAGTTTGCTCATGATGGAGATAGTGTCGTGTGGAAATGTGACAGATAAGGGCGTCATCGCCCTGCACAAACTCAGGTGGGTTTTTATTCCCAGAGGTGGATAATTTCAGACTGTTACGGTCCAAAATAAATCACAAAATCTTCCTGAGTAATTCATGTAATCATCAAACATTTCTATTTGTTCCCAAAGGAATCTGGAGTATCTGTTTCTCAGCGATCTGCCCGGCATCAGAGATAAACAGCAGACAGTTGAAAGGCTTCAGACGGCACTTCCTCGTCTGGACATCGCACTGGACCTCGAGTGAAAGCAGCTCTCTGTCCAGGAGAGTGTTAGTACGGACACCTTCGAAGGTTTTCAGAGCAGAAGACAGAAACTTGAAAAAGGAAAGACTTTAGAGCATCCGAAGGCTTTTTTTTATTGTCGGCAAAGGTGCACGATCCTTTGACTGAAAGGTCACGTTTATTTCCACGTGCATGTGAAGCCCGCTCGAGTCTTTCTTTTTCAAATGAGCGTGTGTGCAGCACGGCATTGTGGGAACTACTAAGTGAAGAGGCCAGGTGATGTAGCAGCTTTGAGCTTCAAGTAGATTCGAGGCTACAAAGAAACAGAACAGCAAGAGCAAAAGTTGAACAGCACTTTATATTGCCGACATCAAAAAATGTTTCAAAGAATTATCTATTCTATAGTTTATTATATTCTCAACATTCAGGGTATTAAAGATTACTCCATATATGGGTACAGAGAGGAAAACAGGAAGTTGAAAAGGTTGAGGAATTCAAGGATTCAGGAGTCTTTGAATTATTTCCCTATAGATTAATTTGGCATTTGTAAAACATCCGAGAGCAGAGAGATGGCTGTGAACGTCCTTAGCACCAAAGTTCCAGAGATGATGAGTGAGATGTGGTTTCGTTTCTCCTGCGTACTTGTAAAAGTGGGTAAAATGTCTCGTTAAAAGGAATGTTAGGGACTGTATTCACTCCTGACTTCACATAAATATCATTTTCAAAAATGACTTCATAGCTTCTCTGTGATTTCAAGCTCCGCGGCTTGCTCACGAGTCTTTTTCTGTGACAGAACGGTCAAGGTTTGCGTCCTACATTATAACTTACTTGAGACAATCAAATTAAACAGCAAAGACGTGTCGCTCGTACGGAGTCCATCGTTATATAAAAATACATTTGGCAAACCAGGCAAGGCAGTGTGTCATCGTTTCACCCACCGGTCTACTCGGCATCTACAAGCAGAGCGGCAGATCGCTCCTTGTCTTTACACAGAGTCATACAAAATACATCAAATCAGCTTGAAATGTAGGCAACATACATAAACCAACTGTCTTTAGTCGACACGTTGGGAATAGTGCATAGACTGACGTGACAAACGAGAGACACCCCATATGAAAAAAACAAAAACGTGGTTCAGTCCTCTTGTTTGCCTGAAAACGGTGAAAAGGTGCTGCCAGAATCTGCTTCATTTCCTGAGATCTCTCGAGAAAACGTTGATTGTTGGTGGAGGTGGGGAGCGCCGAGTTTAGATGTTGGGGAGGTGATAGTTGAACTTGCGCAGGTTGTTGTAGTACTTCTTGTTGTCCACAGCCGGAAAGATGCTGCTGCTGGTGAGCTGTGGCAAATACTGGAAGGGAGGAGAAAAAGCGAATCAGGTTTCAGAGACAAGTTTTTAAGAGCGATAGTTCATTTTCACACGGATCAAAATGATTTGGTGTGTAGGGGCGTGAACGATTAAACTGAATGTTTAAGCTCACTGGGGGGGAAATTAAAGTCATAATCCATCATCTGGGGTTTGCAGGGAGTGCATGTTTGCATGCACAATAAAAGTGGAATCAATAATGACTGCGGTTTTTTTTCAAAGGCTTCATGGATAAATTAAAGCAAATACAGCAAGGAAGACAGACTAGTTTCCTATAATTGTTATCGTTTGACCAGGTTTCACAGACTGTTTTCATGTAGCTGTGGTCAGGGAGGAACCTCCATCATACCACTGTCTGATATTTAATAAAGAGTCAAGCTCATCCAGACATATCGGCACAAACCAACATATCGGTCACACCCCTCACGGTTCACGCTGGTGTTTAACGCTGCTCACCCCATGGGGCAGGTGTTTGCGGGGCAGGCGTGTCCTCTTGCTGGTGGAGCGCTCGTGCTCTCTAGCCGTGCTCTCGCTCTTTTCCCGCAGGCTGTCGAAGTACGGATGCTGGAGGAGCTGCTCACACGTCAGCCGCTCCGCCGGGTCCATCCTCAGACAGCCCTGCAGGTCAGTGGGAGGAGGCAGAGCGCGTCAGGGCTGAGCAGTGGTGGAAGGAGTACTCAGCAATGTCAAAATACTCCAATACAAGTAAAAGCCCTGCATGAAAAATCCTACTTAAGCAAAACCACATGCAGCAAAATGTAGTTAAAGTATTAAAGTAGAAGCAGTGGTTTGGTCCCTCTGACTGATATTTTATTATATATGACGTCATTAGATTATTAATACTGAGGCGTCAGTGTGTAAGCAGCATGTTACTGTTCCAGCTGCTGGAGGTGGAGCTAGTTTGAACTACTTTATATACAGATGGCTGGTTTAGTCCAGTGGTTCCCAACCTAGGGGTCGGGCCCCTCCAAAAGGGTCACCAGATAAATCTGAGGGGTCGTGAGATGATTCATGGGAGAGGAAAGAAGAAAAAACAAAAGTTCTGATGCACAAATCTGTTTTCAGTTTTTTGACTTTTTCCTCTAATCTTTGATTTTGCTGAAATGTTGGAGCATTTGAGCATTTATTGAAAGTATAATATTTCCCTCCCTGTAGTGGAGTGGAAGTATAAAGTAGCATCAAATGGAAATACTCAAGTAAAGTACAAGCATCTCAAAAAGTACAGTACTTGAGTAAATGTACTTAGTTAGTTTCCACCACTGGGGCTCAGATCTACTTTTCCCTTGACGAGGCTGGAAAGATCGACCAGCGGCCGTCATGAAGAATGGAAAGAGTCAACTTCATATTCATTATTAAGTATTAGTTCTGGTTATTTAGGGAGGAAAATATGCAAGTTGGTATTCAAAATCTAAAGTAATGAAAAGAAAGACAGTTATGGGAATCTCAAAGGACTGATTACAACATTTTCTCCAAAATATTCTAAAAATCAGTTGAGGTTGTTAAACTGACTGGAAACTCACTGCTCAATATGTTTATCTGACTTAAGGAATTAAAGGAGGAACAAAAGATGTGTGTTGGGTTAGTTCTGCACACAACTTCATAACAACGGCCATTTTTCCTCTGGTCAGCTCACATGCTCATATTCTATATTACAAATCCATTCACTGTAAAATCAGTGATTCAGATTAGCACTCTACATGGAGCCAGATCTCTGCAGATATTATATCAGCATATAGCTTCACAACACGTCACTACTTGTTAAGAATACAATCAACTGCAGCACATTTGAGGTAAAAACGATGTCGTTACCTTCATGAGACTGAGTGCTTGGTGTGAGAGATTTGGATATTTCTGCTCCAGAGGTTCCTACAGAAACACAAAATGACAAAGATACAGTATTTGTTTTTGGTTGTACTTTTTAGGAGCAGTTTGACTACATCCATTTCACCACTGTGAGTCGAAACCTAAACCTTAATTTCTTTCTTTCTTTCTTTCTACTTAAATTCACGTTACTTATCCTTTGTGTGCTGCGTAAGTTCAATGACCTGAGGCCAGAAAAACTGACTGAAACTAACTTCCTTCTAACGTCCAGAAAAGTGTCATTTTGGGGGATACAAGATTATTATCGGACAGCATCAACAGACAAATAATATCATTGAAACTATATTTGAGTACTCGGTCTAGAAACACACATCCAGTCAGACAGCAGCTTGGTAAAGCAGCATGGTAAGTATAAACCCAATAGAGATTTAAAACCAATGACAATATCTGTTCCTGTGATTGAGATAGACGGAACACAACTGCATTCTGGGTAAAAATTTCCTCCTTACCATCTCTTGCGGCTCTGGGATGGACACGCCGCTGAAGAACTGGTTGTTGCTGAAGACCTGCTGGTGTCGAGGGATCAGATCTCCTGCAGAGGAAAGCAAGATCAGGAAATAACTCTTCTTATAGTTTACTCAGTTTCAGTCAAACAATCTGATCCAAAGGTGCTGCTGTAAAGCAAATTAAATTGGTTTCTATAACTTTTGTTGTAACCAGGGAGCTATTTGGCGACTTCTCTTGCTTTCTTCTGTTTTACTCTAATGTATTTATGAACACGACTGCAAAGAAAACCTTTCTTAAAACATACCAGCTTTGGTAGCAGTCATAATTTAAAGGCCGTTCTTCTCTGTGATTATGGGTAAAAATTAACATACTCGATTATTTCGATATATCTGTTAACGCATAATCAAATTGTTGTTCATATACTGTAATTAAACCAATAATTAGTTTCAGATCTAATTTTGTAAGAGATTTTGTTTAGTATTTGCTTCTTATCAAAATAATTGAAGGGTTTCATGCCAAAACATTATTGAAAAAAATTGCTACCTGAAATTCATCAGGCAAAATTTGAAAACCGAATAATTCTCTCCTCAAAAACTGAATTTTCACGAGCAGATGTCTTAAGATGCCTGCAGTCAATATGGGAGAGTGAGCGTCACTTTTTCCCCAAAAGGTAGATATCTCATTTTAGGACGAAACACAGCGACTGTGTATCACGATAACGCCATATCATTATTTTATCACGATATGATTCTACTGAAAGACAATAAACGATCATATTGATTACTGCCCATACCAACTCTTAGATATAATCACAGTGCAAAGTGAAATATGTTCCACTAAGTGAAACTGCACACACGCATGTCCTCGGCTTCTAACCCGAACAGAGACCGGACCAGCGCTCTGTCGGTCTGGTCTTACCCAGGGTCTTCCTGATGAGGTACAGCTGGTCCATGTCAGATTTCCCAGGCCACACCGGGATCCCGGACAGCAGCTCGGCGAAGACGCAGCCTACAGCCCACACGTCCACCGGAGGGCCGTACTGGGTGTC
>OMOV01059917.1:10152-31942 GCA_900312565.1 Beryx splendens | reverse complement strand
CGTTGCTCCCCCACCCCCGCTGCCCATCAGCCATGATCTTGTCTCCCCTGTTACCTGCCTGCTCCCAGCCAATCAGCTCCCGGAATCTCCCCCATTCTACCAGCTGTTCCTCATGTGTAATTAGTCCTCGTCTGTATTTATGCTCTGTGTTTGTGAACGTTCATTGTCGGTTCATTAATGTTGTCTCGGGTTGTCCATGCCATGTTTCCCTGTGTTCCTGTCTTGTTGACATTAAAGGGATTTACTTCGCCAAGATTCTGCTCACGACCGGTTTTTGCATTTGGGGCCTACCTCCCTGTGTTCCTCCAGTCAGCCGTGACAGTGTGTGTGTGTGTGTGTGTGTGTGTGTGTGTGTGTGTCTTTCGCATATCTTGAGTACCGTTCGTCCGATCTTGCCTACTTCACACTTGGCGGGTGTGTTGCTGGAGACCCGAGGACGTGCAGTGTCAGATTTGGTGCAATTTGGACAATTCAATAATAATAAACTTTGAATAAACAAGCGAACAGCGCTCTGTGCAGCAGCGGGGCGAACGGGCACTGCACTAGTGCAGTAAAAGGTAATTCCCTAACACATGGAAGCAGAGTAAAAATATATACTGAACAGAAATATCTCTCAAATCTCTCTCAAATCTTGTGCAGAACTTTGTTTACATCGCTGTTGCTGAGCGCTTCTCCTTTGCCCAGAATTTCTTTCAACTGAATGATTTTCTTATATGAAGTGAAATCAGGTCACATCTTTAAAATTGTTCCATATTGCGTTTATATCTCAGTATATTTTTGTATTCTAATATTATATTTGTCCAGTACATTTACAAGAATCTGTGTTTAAAAGCATGACTTACACATGATTCAGACCCCATGCCTGACTGTGAGCCGCCGACACGTGCAACGACCCGACCACGGAGATGAATGTTGACTAATGGTAATCTGACCTTTGAATTGGCTAATCTGTAATAAATTCTGGATTTGTCTGGAGCTATATGAAAAGGTTATCTGGGAATAGAATATGCGGTGTATATAAATATAGCTGATTAAATTACAGAAGCCTGCATTAAGAACACGGCCTTCCTTGGCCTTTCTCCCTCAGCACTCATTATTAAAACAGAAAGTAGAAAAAAATCTTTGCCAAAAAAAATCAGCACCATCGTGGCTACGGTCTTTAGCCATCGTCGCGATACAAAACAGCCCTGGAGATGATCAATTGTTACGGGTGGTTGGTGTGGGATGATTAAGTGTCCCCTTGTGTGTACAGCATGTGCTCTTTAACCCTATAGTTTATCATAAGGTGCTCGCTGTGTCATTAGAGAATCCCCCTTTGCTCTTACGTGGGTGTGTCCCAATTCCTCAGAGCTCTCCTATTTAGTGCAGGGATGGGAGGTGATGAAATATTTAATCCTGCTGAGAGTCTGCAGGAGGAATCAGCCCTTAATTACTGTCCCTTATTGAGAAGAGAGGTCAAAGGGCAGGCGGAGTCGGTACACAGGAGCCACTTAAGTAGCTGCCGAACGGCCGAGAGATGAGCGATGAGGCGGGATGGGAACCGAAGCCAAAATAGATCTCTGATGTGAGTTACATGATGGGGCAATTCAGGATTTAAAATATCTGCTATCAATCCTACTTACCCATCAGGTTTGAACAGTATCTTATTAAAATATGTAAAAAGTATTTTTGAATCATGCAGATATACTAAAATGCATGCTTTGTGGGCATGACAATAACAAGATCATCTTTTAGGATATAACATAAGAAGAAGTGACAATGTCTATACAGTATGACCAGTACCAGTTATGGACATACTGTAAACTCGGCCTAACCACAGCTGGGTAACAAAACTTCCAGTCAGCTACTTTTTGCTCTGCTGTAGCTGTGTACACTCTTTTATAGTTTGCCCATATTGGTACTTGATATTCCAAATCAATCTGCAGATAGGGAAATATGAACAAAAGCTGCCTTCCCCTGGGTGGCTCCTTATGATATGATGATGTGGCTGTGCCATGACTTAATGATAGACACCGTATGAATAGGACTGGTTTCTTTTCCTCAGGCAAAATACCAAGTGCCAAAGGCTATGAGGCTCCAAGGCTGAGGCACTCTTCTAATGTGGAAATCTAAAATACTGCTTCTCCTCCACACAATATTCACTGCAGCAAGTAACAACACGTAACTCGCAATGAATTTGCAATTCAACAAAAATGTTTGGTTCATCTTTGTAAGTGTTAGAGACAATGACACCGGTTTCACTTAAAGCATACTTCTGCTGTACACTAAATCAATGTATGCCTGTATGTAATATGAAAGAAGTGTAGTTCCACAATCTCTAGAGAAATGTTTTCACGTCAACTGCTCACACAATGCAAAACTGACTGATGAGTTTAATGTTGGCTATTTGAAATTGCCATGATTATTTTTGTGTAATTACTGCTGTCATGTTAATGTGCCTTTGAGCAGCTGACACCTTGTCACCTCATGCTGAGTTCACAATTTACATTATGAGTCATTTTGACAGACCGGAGTCATTTAGTCACATGCTTGATTTAGCATGACATGAACGAGCAACAACAAAAAAAAAATCAACAGATGAACAACAATGACATGATCACAACACACATCCTTCATAAATGAAAAAACAACAAATGTTTCATTTGATCTAATACCATCCACATCGCAAGTTACGTCCATTTCACTCACTAATGATAATTCATCTGTGTATTGTAATAAATATATCCAGCACAGCAAAGCTGGTTCCATTAGCAATGTTCTGCAGCCACGTATAGCAATGTTGCAAGGCAGAGTGATGTTGAACGGAGCTCAGCGTTAGTTCCTCATCCTGGTAACAGCCCACCAACCTTCACAAACACACAGACATCAGATTAAAAGCAGACCTCAGGAGAGGAACCCCACCGCTCACACCATGCGCCTCTATGAAAGATCCGTAATTGCGGTTAATTCCAAAACTGCTGAAATCCTCAGCACCTCTCGCTGAACAGAGGATGGAAGGAGGAGGAGCGAGAGGAGTGAAGGGAAAAGGTGTATGAGAAGAATGGAATAAGCTGTTAAAAGTGGTCTGCCAGAGGGGCCAGCAGGGCAGACCTGTATTCCTGCAGTAGCGCTGCAACCTGAGCTGACACCAATTAGGCCTCCTCCAGCCTTGCTGCCCGATAGATTTCAGCCCTGCCGCCATGTGACGCCAACCAATTATGGCGGATTGACTTGGAATCGACTGAATTGTGACCTGAAACTCAGATTTATTTTTCATGTGGGCTGATAGGGGAAGAACTCCGGGCTGTTTGAGCAGATGAAGGAAGGGGTATGGAGAGCATTTCAATCACTATGTCCTCTCTCTCTCTCTCTCTCTTTAATGTTAATCGGTTCACCTAGCTGCTCGTTCACGTTATTGAACCGGTGTGCAGTGCTATGGTGGCCCTATATCTGCCTGATTTAAGAGGGGTTGTAAGTAACGCACTTCTCCTGACCCAGCATCCTCCCTGTGTGCTCCTGTCTTCTCACTCTTTATCTTTCCCTGGTGTCCATAAACCATTAAAGCAAACAAATTAGACGGTGCCATAGATTACATTTGCCATTAAATCGTAAAATGCATTGAGATGTGTCACGTTTATGCACAGCTATTAGTGTCTGCTATGCCGTGATCAAAGAAAGTTAGTGCTTATTTTGGGACTGTAGAAAATCACTTAACTGATTTCAGGCCACGGCTGAGTAAAGATAATCTGACGCTACAGGGTAGAAACTACATTGGAACTCACTTTCCTCAATATGCTACCTACAAGGCCGGAAACTGGGGTATTTCATAGCCTTTTCTGTTTATGTGCATGTGTGTGAGCTTGCCCAAGGCAAAGGTTATGGCAGAAAAGAGAAAAGGGCTGATTTAGTGGTGTGAATGATAAGGAAAGCATCTCAAATCACTTATTTCCGGAGAGGCATGTAAACATTTATTTTGATGCTACGGAGTGAGGAGGCGTCTCCTGGCCCTGATGAGGGGCCATTGCAAACATTAGTTCAACACGACATGACTGATAGACAGATCACTAATCCTCTTAAAGGAACAGTGTCCCCTCTGGTAAAAATTGTTCCCGGCTGCGCGTGTCGTCCTCAGAGATTAGTAGCCAAATCCAAGTTGGAAATGTTATACAGATTAGCAATTACACAAATATGAAAAAAACGACTGCCTCCTTCAGCAGTGACAAGGTCTAGCTAGATATATCTAATATATGACTGCCTCGCAGCACGCTGAAGTGAAACTGACATTTGTGGTATCGAGTCTTGCTTTTTTCATAAGGCGATGCTATCGTTTGATGTGTGCTCCCCTTCCTGTATTACAGCAAAACATCTGCTATGTGAAATTCAAACGTCTGGAGCTATATTACCTCCCAAACCCAATCAGTGTGCAAGATTGCGTTATCAAATCAAGCTCCATGCTGCTGTGCTACCCTCCTCTGTAGCCCTGTGGATCACTGTTCTCCCTTGTAAAATGCCCTATTTCATGGGGATTTTGAAAGAGATTTCATAACAAGTTCCATTCCGAAATGAGCTATCCGCCACTCTAAAAAATTGACGCCTACTGTAGCTCAAAATTAAAACAAATGATGGTGCTTTTTACAGGCCAGTATGTAATTTAAGTCTTTTAGTCTTGTCTAAGTCTTGCAATTTACGACTTTTACAGACCGCATCAGCTATCTCTGAAAAGATTTTGAATGATGAACTTCAGGTACTGTTATTTCCAAAGTGGATATAGCCTATAGCATTTTGGAAAAGAACTCCTCATATGTACCTAAAGTGAAAATGTCAACTTAGTCATGCATCACAACGCTCCAACCCAAAAGAGATTAGAGACGTTGTTATTTTTTGAGCTTGGGAAATTCAGATGCCTAAAATTATCATTATTGGCCAGACAGCAGATCCCAACAGGCTGCCTGACTCAACTCCTGTGAATAGAAGCTACTTTATAGTCACCTTAAAGTTTCAAAGGCTTCGGGTGTCACTTGAGGTGGAGGTGGAAAACACCTTCAAAAGCCTGCCAGTATCTTGTTTTGGGCCTGCATCATAATCTCTCCTGTTTGCTGCCCTCCACCACATCCTTTCTTTTTGCAATTCCTATTTTGGAGACATCGGGCGCACACATGAAGGCGGCGTACCGGCCTTCATGTCCTGAGAGATTTAAAAGAAAGTGGAAAAATAAATGTGTGTAAAAAAAAACCCCAAAAGTTTGAATGTGGGGAGGGAGGCTCTGCTGTGATCAAAGGATGACTCAATTAGTTTTGAGGTGTAGTTATGCTATGTGCTGAATTGCATTGATGAATTGTGATAAATTGTTTTAATGGAGACTCACTACACATACATGCTCCTCCAAATACTACATTTCCATATCAAAACATGTTATTTCTTGATTACCAAGCACCATAAAACTGAGTGTGATTTTTTTGTATCCCTGTGTAAAGCTAATTAGATGACAATAGCCATATTTAGGATTATGTTGTAAAGCATTAGCACGCAGTTACATCTCAGCTCAGTCAAATAGAATGAAGTGGGGCTCAAACGGAAGTTTATATCTCCAAAGACAAATCTCAGTCTTTCATCTGGTACAGGGGTGAGCATGCCTTCCAACGGTAAACAAAAGAGGAACCCAGCATGCTAATTAATGGAAGCTCTGATTCACGGCGCTCTGTTAATTATAATTAGCGCTTTGTAATTAGCCCAGTGAAAGAATGGCAGACTCAGTAAGGCCTTCTGAATCGTACCTGCGAGAAGATTAAAAACAGATCGCTCTGTCTTTTCTGCTCAGGCCTGTCCGTTTGGCGCTGGGGCATTAATCTAGGCAGCTGCACATACGGTAAACATGAGCTGACAAGCCTGACTAAAGATCTCCAGGCTGTAATCTTTAAAGGACTCAGATGAGTTGATAGTGTAAAATTGAGTTTTACAGCAAGCTCCACTGTTTATTCCTCCTCAGATGAACAAGTCATCCCACTCTCCCAGGGTTGCTCTGGAGGAAGGTACGTCCTGTAATAGGCCAAGGATCGGTATTTATAGAACTCATGCTTCACATGATGGGAAATATGAAGATTTATTCTCCAACACATGAGACTGTATGCTCATTTTGAAAGAAAACATGACCTGAGGTTTATCATTCAACAGCTCTAAAATTGCACGGAAATTACCTGAATGACTTACCTTATTACTTTAACTTGCTTTGATGCTAATGTGTTGCTATCAATCCTTCAAGTTGGTGTCACATATTTCAAATTGGGCATAGCTCATTTTAGAATGAAGATCATACACATCACACCAAAGCCTGAGGGCACAACATACTTTAGGTGCCATAAAAGATGGATGAAAAGAAAAGTCTTTGGTGCTAGTGGAAGAAAACTGAAGACGTCAAAAGAATTGTTTTCCTTTAAATCAGGGCTGCTCAGCTAAACTTTACACACATCTAAGGACTGACAAAGAAATGATCAAGCAAGAAGAATTCTTATGTCTCCCAGAGGCCCGTGGTGGCTTGGGGTGAACCAAAATGTTGACTTGCTTCCAACAATTTGGTGTTTAAACTGAACAGTGGTGCAGCTTGCCTAATCATGACTAATAAATGCACCATCAAGCGGGCAGAATTCCTCCGTTCCCCAGAAGCCCGTGGTGGCTCGGGGTGAGCAGCCCGCTACATAAAAGACATGTAAAGGCAAGAGATCCCGAAGCTAGCCTCGTCTCCACCGCGCTTTGTTCTCGTCTTCAAAGGCTTCGCGGGATCAGAATCCACAAACAAAGTTCAGAAAATGAGATATGTACAGAAAGGTACTGAAATCCATGGCAACTTTCCTTAAGGGTGGTGTATTGATAAAAAACACACTCTTTGATAATTGCCTGCTATTGATGGTGGTTCCCAGTGTTTTAATATGCTGTTTTGTTGTTTGTAGTTTGTTTCTGTGTGTGTGTGTGTGTGTGTGTGTCTTTAATGTTAAAGCCTACCTCACAGGTGCACCCCTGCTCTGGGCAGGCTTCAGCAGGACGGTGACTGTGCTGTCGGTCTGGTTGAGAGACGTCTCCTGGTCATACGCCGGCATGGAGGGAGCTAGATAGGACACCAAGGGGGAAAGCTGTTTTACTGATAGAAATAATACTGCAGCGGGGGATACTTTACTGTGAATCATTTACTGTCATCACCAAAGTATCCATAATGTCTGGCTGAAAAGGAAAAATCTTCAAAGTAGTGTACATATATCAGAATAAAATGCAGGAGATAGCAAGAAAAAATGCTAACTAGCATCTTGGTTATAATCAATCCCACTTTCCATTAAGCACAGCTAGCCGTGGTTTATGGGAGTCATAGGCACAGTTTGAATGTGTCCAATCAGACATCTAAAAGGCTAAAACTGCTATAATACTCTGACCGAATAACACTGAAGTAAATTCACCAAAACACCCATCCAGTTTAGGGATAAAGGATATGGTATGTAAGCTGATACAGTGTTGGTGCAGATCTGGGTCAAACAGTATTTGCACAATTGTTTAATTGGTTTGTTTTATCTGTCTTGGATGTCAAATGGATGTCAAAATTTCCTATTGAAACAGAATGTTAGGGAGGGACATAATGCAGTGAGGGATGATTCAAAAGTGGAATATGAGTCAGGGAGAGAAAGGCAATTTTATTTGATGGGAGAGGTGCGGAGGGGCGGGATTGCTCAAAAATCTGATGGCTTTCTTGGTTAAAAATGCATATTTATGCCTACTAGTGCAGCATGAGGTCACCATTACAGATACTCTGTTTTCTAGGGAGTGAAGGTAATGGGAGTTCATTTCATGGTGACTTTAAGAATGAGTTTAGACTGTTACAAGAACGTATTTGAAAATCAATATGATCCAAATTAACCTGCAGAAAATCCCACGCATCGAGTACTCCATGCAGATGAAAATAAACACTAAGAATTATCTGCCGGTGCTATCTGACCCAGGTCTGAACGATAAGCAATCGTATTTCCTGCAGCTGTGGTTAAGTGGTACGCTATTAATCAGACATCATCCATACAGTCTGACTGGCCGTGCTGTTGACCGCGCTGACCTGAAATCTTAGTGGTGAATTGGGTGATGACAGGGGGGCCGTAGCCCTTGGCTGTGCTAGCGCGCAGGGTGAAGGAGTAGGTAGAGCCCGGGTAGAGGCCGGTGAACATGTGGGTGGTCTCGTTGCCCAGCTTCAGCACCTTCCCGCTCTGGTTGGAGAGGTCCAGCTCGGGGTCAAAGGAGCTCACCGCCTTGTAGGAGATCTAGGATGGGAGGAAATCAATGTTTTGATTGTAGCCTCTGGTACAGCTGCGTTCAGCTCTCCAGTGACATGCATTGGTATTCATACGATGAAAACGTTTTATGTTTATGTTTATGTTATGATGCGTCCAAGATGCTCAGTGAGCTAAAGTAATAAACCCAAAACACCAGAAATTATGCAATCCTTAAAAAAACATCTTATTTTGTAGAACTTCACATGTGAGTTCCTGAATATTCCTCATCAAGGTTTTACGTTGGCATCTCCAAAATCAATGAGGAACAATGGGGCTATGGAGAGAGGCCACCACATAACAAGGACTGGAATCCGCTGAATAAATAGAGGTGCTCATTTTTTATTTTTTTTTAAAACAATGCAATGCAAGCTTGTGGTTTCATGGAGAGAGAGAAAACAGTTAATCTATTCCTTCCCCATTAATAAACACAGGAGCTCTGGAGGGAAGCATTAAGGTGAGTGTTTTTGCTAATATCCATTTTGAATATCTATAAAGTCCCACTTTAAGAAAATGCCTCTGCTCGTAACGGAAAGCCTCCATTATAATTCCAATTAAGGAACACAAAGGGAGTTTGGAGTGCTGCATAATTTGTGTCCATCAAGTTTTGAAATGCTTCGAGGCCTTCTCATTTAGTCTTTGTCTGTGAAATGAGTCTGTGATGCCAAATCCTATATCATAACATTTCAGGGAGAGCAATTTGAAATGACTTGTCAACGGTGGGCACATGGACAAGTTTTTACAATTATAATGGAACTGACGGCAAAAATAATAGGAGATTAATTGTGGAAATGAATTTGGGCTCGCTTTGTAACTATAAATCGAGCTGACATATTAAGGATTTTTACTCATTTCCAGTTCACATTTTTCTACATGAGAGATATGTAGCCTACCTTACAGTATGAAGCATCACAAATAAGGACGCGTGCATAAAATACAAATTAAAAAAAATATCCTCTCCAATACCTTCACTTGTCAAATCAAAATAAATGTTACTGGAAGAACAAGATAGCTTGAGAGCGCCATAAACTCACACTTTCCTGTCATAAAATACAATGGAGAATTACTGTGAATCATATAAACCAGGGACGGAGCGGAGCGTAAACCCACCCAAATTCAGATTACCCACATTTCTATTTGCAGAATACAATTTGCACAGCTGTTTAGACTGACATAAATCTCCACAATCTAAATTCATAGTACACTTAAATGGTTTCCAACTCTTGTAGGTTGTATAAGGACAGTGCCTTTCGATGGGAAATAAGCTTTAATTAATGCTGCTTTGATTGATGCTTTCTGAAAATATAGTTACATTTTGTTTATATTGGCGACTGTTTGCCTTTTTATGATCACTCACTGGAGGTCATGGTTTACCCACCTTTTCTTTATTTACCACTACATCGCTGATATAAACACAACCCTACAATAATAGTTTTGATTGTTCATACTTCACAATGCGTTCACATTGCGAGATATGGCTAATGAAAAGGGATGCAATGGAAAAGGTATGTCCTCTAAAGAGAAGTTGGCTCAGGAGTTGCCAACGAAATGACACAGTCACAGATCTTGGTCAGAAAGGAACGGAGCTGAAATCTCTTTTGATATCAGGGCTTGTCAGACGTATTTCACTTTGAGCCCTTTGATAGTGTCAAATCAAAGCGAGGTCCTGACTAAAAGAAGCAACTTCTGGGGAATACCGACAGAATACATGCCGTGTTGCTTTCCTGAACCAGAGACCCAGACTGTAGAGGTGTGAGAGGAAGACACCCGGAGCGAGCTGCCGGCTTGCTACCTTTTCCTCCTCCATCACCCTGCAGAAGCAGACACACAGCCAGGGTGATCTGAATATTATTATTCTACCTCACTCTTAAATAAGAGTTCTGATTCTAGTTGATGCTGGAAAATCTATAATGATGGTTTGTATTAAAATCAGGGAATACCAGGATCCTTGGAGACTTTCGTTGCTTGCTTTAACAATACATTACTATACTCTTAAGTCTTTCCAAAGAGGGAGTGGGAGAGGTAATTGCTACAGCATATGAATATAATTGCCTGGAGTGGGTATGTTATGAAGTGAAACACATTTGGCTCAACATAAATGAGTGAACCTGACGAAGCAGCAATGCAAAAGACGCTGCTCGCTCCGCATGGTTTTACTTGTATCATGAAATATTAAAGAGATAAACAGCTGAAACACATCCGTCTAAGAGTGATTAAGTGTGCAGTAAACCTACAGTTTTTATGGACATTGTTTTGCTGCACTTTGCCAGCACCTCTAAGTGCTACAGCTGTGCACAGGACACACCACTCCACTCCACACACTTGAATAAATATAGGCTCGTTACAATTCTGACACTGGGCGAAGGAAGGGTCTTTCCTGCTATGATTGAAATGTCTCTGTGCCGCTGAGAGAATATCTATTTCATATTTCATTCGCCTCACTCACCTGATGGGATGGCAGTGGATGGAGCGACCTATGCGGCCACCCTGATTGTATTGCTTTTACTATTCAATCTGCTCTCCTCATATGAGAAACAGCCCTGTCAATGATTGCTAACCTAGTCAAAATACCAAGCATGGGCAAATGGCGAGAAGAGAGGGAATCAACAGAGGAGAATCAATCTGAGGGAAAGGTTGGAGGATTACTTCTCCACCTAAAGCTGGTTAAGATGAATGTGTACATACTATATTGTGAGTGTGGAGACTGTTTCTATTATTCAAGACTCAATACAGCTCGCAGACACGGCTGGCGAGGGCTGTGTGGATCCGTGTGTCAACATTCGCTCACTGTCGAATCGTGATATGTGATCTAGGCGTTTCGGAGATAGAATTTTCTTCAGAAGTCGAACGTGTCGAAGGACAGAGGATGACGATAGCTTGCAGTTGAGTGTTTCCCATCCACATTCCCTTGTCAGTCTGACCCCGTGTTCACACTGGGAGCAGCGAGCAGCGCGTGTGGACGGCCAACAAGCTTGTCAGCTGAGAACAACTGGCCACAGCTGAACTTTACTCATATTTCTGCATTTCCCTGCTTCCCTACCAATGTGATTTTGTTTCATGAACAATAGCTATGCCTGACAAGTGCAAAACAGACAACAAAAAGTTCTGTTTGAAAGATTGCAGGAATGGATATTCAAAAACGATATTTGAAAAATGGCTGCATCCATCATTGGAGTTAATAGTAAGCTCTGAGTTTTTTCTGTTTATTTTTTATTAATGTAACTGTAATTAGCATTTGATAGCTACGTTTGATATCTACCTATCTATCTACCTAGCTAACTCATCAAATCAGTGCCTCTCGCATCGCCCACAACTGGTCAGGATGGAGCAATTCAACCATGTTCCTTGCAGTGTGAACGCATAGTGAGGGTGGTGGTACACTAGGCAATTATTTGGGCAATGCAGATGAGATTAGATTATTGAGAAATTTGTCTTGGACATTCGAGAGAACACAGGTGACATAGCAGCACAGAGCCTCTTCATATACACACTGTATCCGTATACATGTACAATCAAACTACAGCTAACATTCAGTAACACACACACATCCATATACACCAGATGGGCAGCACTCCAGTGATTCACAGGGTCAAAAATCTATTTGAAGGGTTTCTGGCGATAATGGAATAATACTACTACTGTACAATGTTGCCCATCACAGTTGCGCAAAAATGTTGCCCTATGATCACCACCTTAAGGCTTGCAACTGTTGACACAGGCAATATAGCAGGATTCTATAGCCTAACACCAAGAAACGCACACTTCCACAGGGAGCTGGAAAAAATATCTTAATATTGGAGTGTATTCGACTCTAAAGGGTGATCAATATCTCTAATATCATGGCCTTTTGCTAACTGTGTCCCTTACATACCTCGTACTGAGTGATGATCCCATAGGTCTGCGCCGGCTCCCTCCACTTCAGGATGATCTTCTCCTCATACGCGCTGCCTTGAATAGACTCCAGAGGAACGGCCCCCGGCACTGTGGGAAACGCATCACACACATTTGTTTCCCCAACACTGGAGGTACAGCGGTCGGGATGGCAGCCAATAAATTTAAAGTTAGAAAACAGTTTAAAAAAACCCCAAAAGAAGCCTGCACACCAGCACTTCCACTGGCACACCTTTATTGACAATATTTCCATCTGATGTGGACGTTCATCAAGTTAAAATGTTGTCAATATAGGTTTTTATGAATGGAGTTTCAAGTGAGCTGCTTTATTCTTTTCTATTGTGATTCACCACCCCTTGATGCGCATATAACCATCAGACAAACCAAAACAAATGGCCTTGAGCCAAAGTAAAACACATCTTAATATGAATCTGATTAACTATGTTCATTTTGTCTTCTGTAAAACATCGCTACTACTACTTGTCTGAAAAAAAGAAAATCTAAATTATTAATATGAATCTGTGTGATTATTTCAAGTCACTGTCACTCAAAAGCGGTGATGATGGTGGTGATACGCAGGTTTCGGAGCCAAACAGAACACTTTGCTCACAGATAAAAATGTATTGCAAACAAAGTGGCTGAGATGAACTGACAACCCCATGGGAAATAGTGGGACTCTCAATCTCTCTGCAATGTTTACTTGTACTTGAGATACTGCCAAAGGGAGCTGGTCCTTTAACCCCTCATGTGAATTGCTTTCATTTTGTAAGCGAAACAGAATGATATGGAGATGTTTTTTTTGTTTTGTTTTTTTCCACAAAGAGGATTTATCTTAAAGAATACAACTACCGCTTCACCCCGTCTGTACACTTGTTCCCACGGGACCTTAAACACTCATAGATTCTCAGACACACACACACACGCACACACACACACACACACACACACACACACACAGCAGTCAGATAGTGAGAAACAGTTGCCTCTTTCAAGTTTCCAACCAGAAATATCTGAGCCAGACATGACAAGACTCTCTTTTCGTCAGCTGAGCCTGTTTGTTATCTGGCGGCCGGGGTTCCTTGAGACTTCTGTGGAGTTCATTTCCTGTGTCTGCTGAGGCAAGGCGGTAGCTCTTTCATCTTTGAAGGAGGTGAAACAACCACAGGAAACAGTGGTTTGCTTTTCTGACTCCTCTCCGCTCTTCTGAAAAAATATTTGGATGATCCCGACCCCTTCCGTAGAGCAAGCAGTTTGTTATCAGGGTGGGAAATTAACACCGCCACCCATCAGATCAATGTTAGTTATTTCTGGTTGTGGTAGAGTAAGTGACCAGCCGCTCTCTTTTATGTTTGAAAAAGCTGTTTGTCTGGTAAAATAAAGAAGGGGTTGTTGCATTTTCCGAATCCACAAGCCACTCTCACTGCTACTGTAGATGAAAAAGTTTCCTGTCTCGATTATAATGGCTTCATATTAAATGCTTATATGACTTTGTTGGCTTGGGGTACCTGATGCCACTTTATTATAGACCATTTATTATTATTTAGTTATTGTACGCCACCATGTTGTCACCATTCTACTTCACATAAAACTTTGCCATTATCAAGGTTCCAACACATTTTCCAATTTTAAATATTGCAGTTTGGTTCTTATTTATTTGACACCTCTCTTTATAGGCTAATATTACAGAATATGTATTATATTCTCTCCAAGGCATGCAATTTCTAGTGTGATAAAGTCAATTTCCAGACTTTTTCAAAGTTCTCTCTCAATTGTTGTCTTTGATTTTGTTATTTTATTTATTTATTTAGTCTCCATTCTTAGGATTAGGGTTCACAGACCTAGTATTTGTCAAAGCCCTGTTCCATACTTCCCAGACACGTATGAAGAGAAACCCTGCATTGCGCTTACCGTCTTCATCCGTCTGAACCTCCAGCTCCATGCTCTCCTTGACCCCCTCTGGGTTACGCAGCACCAGCTTGACACTGAGGTTGGTGAAGGGCGTCAGGTTGTGGATGGTGTGCTGGGGGTCGCGGCTCTGGGTGTCGTAGCACACTTCCTCGCGGGTCTCCTCCTTGCCGGCCACCCTGGAGCGGTACTGCACCGTCAGGTTGTAGTTGTGGCAGCGGGTGACATTGTAGCCCAGAGGCTCCCAGCGCACCGTCACCTGCTTGGACTGGATGTCCACCACTTCCAGCCTCCGCGGGCCATGCATGGGCTCTGGTGGGACAGGCAGAGAGAGGGGAGCATGAGCATACATAATGAAAATCAATTAGGCCGTACAGAGCGCTAGGTAGTGCAAGATAGTTTTAATAAACTGAGCTGATGTCCCTGGAACAGCATGACAACAGCAACTGGGACGACAAATGCATCTCGTTGAACAGTTAATACATTTTCTTGCTGATATATTCAACACAGAGTTTCAACACATATTTGCAAAGCAAATTAATTGGTTTTTCTGACTATTCTATGACATATAGCACATTTGAAAAGCTGATTTAAATGTCCAAGGTCTTGTTTTGGTCAGCTACAACTGTCACTTGGGATTCACATAACCAGGATTTTCTTGTATTTTGTTTATCATTTCCATAACCAGGATTTTCTTTTCTTTTGTTTATCATTTCCATAAGCAGGATTTTCTTGTATTTTGTTTATCATTTCCATTTCCATTAGACACCTGACCACACAAAATATAATAATATAAATATAATAATGACTATGCAACCATGCCTTGGAGCAGGATAGACTGAGGTCTATTTGCCGGGGCACATACACTGACGGGGTTTCTGGGGGTCATGGAGAATCCATTACCAGATTTTCCATGACCCCAGAGACCCTGTCAATACATCTTTTTCAAAGTAAAATACTTTTCTTTCTCTCTTTGGAGTTAATATTTTCAGATAGTATTTTAGACTTTCAAAGCAACAGTCTGACAGTGAAGCTTGCCACATGCTATCACCATCGCCAACTTGGCCTCGCAGCAGCTGCACACACCGAGACACGGCGGGCCTGCTGGAGGAAACCCTCGGCGGGAGGTGTATCATCCCTTCAGAGCGTGCCATTCTGCTGCTCCTTCTACCTTCCCCTCTTCCTTTTCCATCTCGCCCAGTGGCAGCCGGCTATTAGCTCCACACTGATACAGAGTCCTTGGCCAGCCTGTCCATCCAGGCAGGACACAACCCCCACCGCCATCCTATCACCTCTAATCACATACACTGTGTCTCCCTGCCTTTTCTCTCCTACTCTCTCCATTTCCTCTCTCTCTCTTTCTGTCTCTCTCCCAGCTCCTCTCTCTCCGTCTTTTTTTCTCTCTCGCTTCTCTATTTCCTCTCTCTCTGTCCATCTCGTCTCCCTCGGCTTCCTCATCTCTGTTTCCCGCTCTCTCTGTCTCCCCATCTCGTCTCTCCACTTTCCCCTTCTACTATTTCCTCTCTCTCTCGCTCTCTCTCTTTCCTTTCCTACGGGACGAGAGCAAGCCGAGCACAAGGTAATGGGATCAATTTCCATTCCAGGTTAAATTCGCAGTCCATTTCTCTGGAACTTAACACTTTACCACCTATTAGGAACAGCCAGGGCTCAATTTCCCCGTTCCCCGGGAGACACAGTCCAGCAATTCGGAGGCAGCCGCGGCAGCCATGTTTAACATTCTGGAGGTGCAAGAGGGGAGACTGGACTCGAGCTCCGGCATGTTGTTCATTTCTACAGACTGTACAATGGACATAACAAACAAGCAAGCAGCAAAGAAGAATCTATGAACAACAATACTGTTGGGAAAGAGAAAAGTATTAAGCACATTGGCAACCTTCTAACGTGATGCGCACTATAAATATATGGCATACTGATGGATTTTTTTTGTTCCTTTTTCCAGTGGAAATCCACTGAATAATGATGTCAAATTCAGCAAAATCTACATGAGAGTTCTTGCAGGCGCAATTCACAATCAGAAATGAAATTCTGTGAAAGGCCATAGCAAAGCTACTTCACTGAAATCAATGGTTTTCAGGAAATTAGGTCATGACACATGACATGACTGAAGCCTGAACAAGTAAGAGAGAGTAAGGCAAAAAACCAAAGAATGAGAAGAGACAGGCGGCTGCTCGCTGAATGAAAGATGGAACACTTTTAGATTTCACAAGGAGAAATGACGGATGTGATCTCTCCTGTGCTTTAATAGAGCAGATGAAATAGCATTAGGAGAGCCCAAAGGAGGCAGAGAGAGAGCCATTGAAGACAGATGGGGGAAGGGGTATCAATGTGTAGCATACATGAAGTATGCACAGAGGACGTCAAATGAGAAAGTATTAGTGGAAACTGGAAAACATCTTCCCACACGGAGGGAAATTGGTTATTCAATTGTTTAAAAAAACATTCATGGCTAAGTCTAACTTAAAGAAACAGAATGGCACGATATACTAAAAATCCTTGGAAAAGCAATGAGTTGTCCATCAGCTTTCAGTTAGTAACACGATATAAAACGTCTAAGTATTCTTCGAGAAACCTTTTAGTGATGCTGTGTAGGAGTTCCTCCTTTGAATTTGCATGCCATCATTGAAAAACAGTCTCCTAGTGGTATTGCCCTCCAATAATTGTTAAGTCAAGAAAAATGTTAATCCTTGTGAACTTCCAGACATTGGTATCTAACACATCTGCAACCTTCAAAGGGAACGGCCGTAGAATCAAATATTCAGCATGAATGTTAACAGAAAATGAGAAAGCTAAATCCACCCTACCAGCAACAACTGGCACAAAGGGCTGTGCTTTTAAACGGTTTTATCAGACAAAAAAAAGAGACTCTAAAACAGAAACGGGAGAGCTGATGGAGGAAAAATAGGCCTCTTTAAGTCACTTGCAGTTTTGGGAAAGCCATCCAGAAAATAGAAGTTTAAACCCCTTTATTTGCGGAACTATCTGTTGGCCGCACTCAGTAAGCAACGGTTACACTAAAAGCACAGAGAATTGCAGGGTGGCCAGGCACAGAAATCAAATTAAACCAGACGCTCGCAAAGTGACAAATGCACTAAAGTGTGAATTTCAAGCAGACGTGCACGAGTGGCTGGGAGAAAGTCTCATTTCTGGAGCGTTCAAGGAGAATGTCACACTCCCATCTTTGTGGAACGCCACAGATAATGTCCACTGCACTCTAACTCTGGCCAATGGGGAGACGCCAACAAGAATGAGTTTCTCTTGTGGAAAATGTTATTGTGCAGAGAAATAGTCCATACCACATGAAGAAGAAGAAGAAAACTGAATAAGAAGAAACAATAATGCAGTCATACACAAATTTAAACAGTAACTTGTAGGTTTTTGGTCTTGTGTTGGCACATGGTAAGTGCATTGCACAGTTTTTTCCAACACTAGGGTGCCAAGAGTAAGACAGTGAAGATCCTATAAACCATAAAAAAAGTTCTGGCGATTTGGTAGAGAGCTATTATGACTATTCTATAGCCTCTCCCTGGAGTTTAGTTGAGAAAAGGCTAATTGTTTGTTGCCCCATTGGCTCCCTGTGGTGCAAACGCCAGCTGTCTGAGGGAGGCAGTAAAATGTGAGGATCTGTGGCGGGCGCCCAATCACAACTCGTACTCCATGACTCAGAATGACATCATCTGTTTGCATCAACAACAACGTGCCTCATGCATTTCAGAGCCTGGCAGAATGGGTCAAGGTTGACTTTGAAGAAAAGAAAAAACACCCCATCCTTACCCCTCCTTAATCTGAAATGAACGGGTTGCACTGAATGGCTGATACGCTTTATAAATCCTTTCGTGTGTAGGGGGAACTATGCAGCCATTTTCAAATAGGCCCATAGGCCTGTGAATGACAGCTGATGAGATGAGCCTATTGCTCCAGTCTCCTGTGACTGCTAGGTTAGGCTTATTGATGGAGCAGTAAGAGGCTCAATATCATAAGCACAAGCACAAATCACAACAAGGAATAACGGGGCTATCTCTTGAAATCCATACAATTTTTTTTGGGTACAATTCTCACAAGCTATCACACACTGAAGACTAGACTGGGGTGAAAGTACTGGAAATATGACTGTAATATCTTCCCAGTATGGCAGATATTTCTAGTGGAATAGAGTTATAATAATGGCTATGAAAGCATCCCTTAGAGCAGGAAATTACTGAGGTCTATCTTATGCCAGGGCACATAGAACGAGCTCAAGTGAGCGCTAGATTGGTATTCCAAGCAGTGGACAAATTATTACCTGCCCCACACTTGCCAATGTAATTGAATAATTTGAATTTGACATTTACATAGAACTATTAGTAGGTTTTTTATTATTATGGCTTGACATTTAAATAATGTTTTTGAAATTATCAGCACATTATTGCCTCCTGTTAATTTGAATGGGGCCTGCACCCAACCTTTTGCATCCTAATTGATAACATGATTTCCCAAAACATGAGAAAAGCAACAAATAACCGCATGTTGTAGCCTCCTGTCCTAGAGGGGGCTTCAAATGGTGCACTTAGCCCCTGGGTAGAGAGAGACATTAGTCCTGGATGAAAGGAAACAAATTGGGCATGTCTGGAGCATAGCCACTTTACAGAGAGACAAGTGTGTTTGTGTGTGTGTGCGTGAGTAAAATATGTTTTCCAGTGCAGGGGAGTGTTTACGGGCTTATGTGAGTGAGAGTGTGTCCATGCACATGCCCGGCACATGTCTGGAGCCTCAGCATCTCGCCGGCTACATGCACAGAAGAATGATTCACTTATCAGATCTTCCCCAGGCTTGCGGCGTGCGAGTCATTCGGAGAGCCGGGATCTTTATCAGATACACATCGATTAAGAGCAGAAAAGCCCGGTGTTGGCAAAGACTTCCATCTCCCTCCTCAGCCAACAGCACCGGGAGGGGGAAAAGACTACTTCCCCAATGATTAGAAACCCCGTCAACTCAATGTGGCTCCTAAGCTCGCTCGCTCTCTAATCAGGATGAAACAGCGCTCAGGTTGAGGAGAAGGAGGGGGAGCGTTTGTTGTTGGGAGATGAGAAAAAAAAGAGAAAAGCCTCGACTTCACAGCATGGCATGTAGACTGTCGGATGCTCTGCCGGAGAATGTGAATGTCAGCGCGGGCTTGTCACACACAGGCGCCGTCTTCGCAGACAGTACCATAACAACATGACAACAGCGAAGATTAGATCCTGGTCAGAAGGGGTGTTTTCATGTAAAATGTTCCATTCTTGGCAGCGAGGCCCGGCATTGCCATCACTTATCTCTCTATTGCTGTGTGTTATTCACTCTGTTCTGTCTGAGCCGGGTGGGCTGGGAGGGGAGCACATTTGTTTGCCTCTTTCTATTACATCTCGGTGATAGCGCTAAGGCCATTGAGGTAATGACATGGGTTTTACACTTACGAAATCATTTTCATATCGCGCAGAGGCGAGCCGTAATGATAGCTTTTGATAACCGACAATCAAAGCTCCATCACCCTCATAGAGTGCTCCTCTATGCAATGCTCTGGAGGAAGGGAGGGAGGAGGGCGGGAGGGGGTGGAGAGGGAGAGACGGAGGGAGTGTGTGTGTGTGTGTGTGTGTGTTGAGGAGGGGGGGCAGAGAAAGAAAGCTAAGAGAAAGGGTGGTAGTGCCAAGGTTTTTCATCCCTATCAAATCACGACCCTCGTGCAACAAGTCAAACTAGTCCTTGTGGTTGACACATATACACATGTTATAATTGATAGCGCTTTAAGGCACAGTTTATGGACCTGTGTGTTCCAACATCACCCTCTATACCCATTACAAAGTCACAGCCGCACGCCCACGTGTGCAGAACACACACATACACACACACACTTGCCCCATACACCTTGGAGGCGTGGATAATCAGAAGGATTTATTGAATGGTGGTGGTCGCCCCTCACTCTATCAAGTCCTTTTTTATGGGCCCCGTGATTAATGAGACTGCCACGATGGGTGAGGATGGGGGGGCGGAGAGGCCCGCAACGCGCTGTATCGAATTGAAACCGCAGAAAGAGCCTTGGGCTGGGCCGGGCGAGTCTGAGCCGGGCTGCCACCTTGTCTGATGAACCCCCCGAAGCTGGAGGGGTGGAGATGAATGGGTGAATGCCTACATAGAAAGGGAGAGAGAGAGAGAGAGAGTGGGAGAGATAGCAAGACACACTCTACCAATAGGAAAGGTTGATACATGACCTGACTTCAGACTATCAAGTCAGACCAAGTCAGTGCATGTCTTTGTTCATGATCGACATTGCTGCAGGCCATTAGATGCTGCTCTACACAGCCAAAGAGCAGTAACTCTGTGAGTAGTGAAACGGAGAAAAAATACTTCAAAGTGTTTATCATTTACTGTGTATAATTTTGGTTGATATTAAATCCAAACGCTAGCCTGGCTCCAGACTCCTGAATCGCGTCCCGCCCACTCTTCAGATTTTGTCGAGCGATTCGGAGAGTCTGGTGTTGCTCTAGTCAACGGCTTGTTCTCGCTCCGAGAAACAATCGAGCCAATCAGAACCTTTGCAGGCGGGACTAAAATTTGAATCGTTCATGCAGCGTTTTTTCATTTTGCGCAGAATAATATTTGTTGAAATCACCCCCTTAATCAACATGCTGTCTTTGCAAAGACGATATTTTTAAATACGCTCAGTATCAGTGTCACTGAAAATAACATCAGAGGGGCTGGATATGTCAGTCACTAGTGATTGGTTCAGGGAAAATCAACCCGCCCACTCACAGAAAACGGCTAGCACGGAGGCAATCTCAGGCCGAATGATGGAGTGGCAACAAAATGGCCTAAATGGCTAAACCCTAGTCATGACCATTGACTTTTAAAACACACAAAAAATAGGGCAGCATGATACGGCACCAGTCATCAGTGATGCATCTGCTAGCCAGCCAGATGATCCATATATATGTTCGCATTGAATCAGTGATTTCATGAATTAATCATGGTTAGCGCATTACTTTCTCTCATCATCTTTTGCGACATGCTGGGCAGCAGCAGCATCTTAAAGCTCACTGCTAAAAGGGGTTGTACAGGACATCCATCATGATGGTTCTGTTTAGAGGGGTGGAGAGGAACTAAATACATTTACTCAAGTACTGTGCTACAGGGTATAATTTTCAAGTACTTGAGGTGATCCATTTCTGGAGACTCCTCTACAATAGCAAATATGCTATTTTTCACTTGCCTACATATTTCTGACTCATGCAGTTGCAAGTAATTTTGAAAGCCCCAGTCGCGGATTGCAGTATCCAAAAAAATCTGATAAATAACTGGAAATAGTATACATGAATAAATAATATGTAAATACTTTGCATAAATATATAATAGTGAATAAAATGTAGTAGTAGGAGAGTCTTTTCCACTGCTGACCATTTAGAAAGATTAAAAGAACACCCATGGCAAGTGTCTCCCAGGGGCAAAAGGTGAAGGTAAGAGCCAGTCCTCCATCCGGATGAAAACAAATGGACAGCCAGCTGATGGGGAGAAGAGAGCCAAGGCGGAGGAGGCGGTGGAACTGGGAAAATCGATCGTTCATTTTGTTTCCACCAATATGCTGTGCGGTGATTGGGGTCAGAGTGACAGGTAGAATGACCCCCCCGCCTCCCCCCCCCCCACCCCACACCCCACCCCCCCCCACCCCCCCCCCCCACACCCCCTCCGCC
>OMOV01059905.1:10798-21641 GCA_900312565.1 Beryx splendens | reverse complement strand
GAGAGAAGGCCCAGCTGGAGAAGGAGCTCCTGCTGATTCAGAGCACGCTGGACTCCGAGAGGAGGAACTACAGCCAGGGCTCCGAGGAGATCAGAGAGCTGCAAGGTATCACATGACACCGACGTGCAACGCTGGGCGTTCTGCAAGGACTCAGCGGACCCCAGTTTCAGAAGCATTGCTGAAATCCAGAGACACAGAATTTTTGACAAAGTGATTCAGTCAAAAAAAAAAAGATTTGGGAGGGGATGCTGAACACAGCCAGAAACTCACAACCCACAAGGAGGATTTTAAATATGCAAAACCCTCGCAGTGTGGTTCCGATTCTTACATCAAGCCTAGTAATCTCACTCTCTTTTAAGCAGTCGTGAAACAGCTGCAGAAAATTCCACCCCCGGTAATATCAACCATTGCCGTTTATCACATACCCACTGATCTGAGACATGCCCAGGCACTAGCAACGCCCAGAGCAGGCGAATCCTCTGATTAATCTGTCAGTCAGCTATCTTTTATTGGGAACGAGCCTTTGAAAGTCATCACAGGAGATGGTGGCGGAGGAGGGACTGTTGTGCTCTGCGTTGAAGTAATTTTGTAAAAGTCAGATTGATCTCTAGTGTTAATGAAACCGTTTTTTTTGAGGTGGAAGCTGTGCACATTGCAAACTATGAATTCTGCGCATGACCGTCAGCAAAATGGGGTCTGCACTGATGATACCAGCTTAATATGATCAACACTGTGATAGTTGACCGTTTGTCTCTGTCTCTCGTTCTCAGCGAGGATGGCGGGGCTGCAAGAGGACAACAAGAGCTTGAAGCTCAGCATGTCCAAAGTGGAGACGGAACGCAAACAGGCCCAGGAGAGGAGCAACAACCTGGAGAAGGTACAGAGTCGATACCGGCAGACATCTTTAATCGCCACGCACAAAGCATTTGACATGCCCTCGGCATTACAGACGTCACGTGTTGCACAAGATGCATCAGACAGCGCCTCCCATAACGTGCAAGAAGGACAGGTGGACAGGCACAAGTATGAGATGTGTAACTATTTATTAAGTGCGTGTGTTTGTTCATTTGTGCGTAATGCGTTTTGCAATGTGCAGCGCTTAGGGCAATCGCTGTACTCCCAGGCACCTAATAACCGTTCATAGGATGCAGTGATTCAGAAGTCTAGTGCAAGGTTCATTGACAGTCAAGAATTTAAGGTAGTGGTGCTTGAGTGGCATTTGTTGGTGGGAAGACTGATTCTATTAACGGACTCTTCTGGGCTGTGTGATGGCGGTCAATCAATTCAGAACTGGTTCATTTGATTCACTTGCTATCGTCTCCATTCGGCTGTCTCATCATGTGCAAACTGGGAAACGGGTTAAATGCTCACTGACCGATATACAGGATTGATTCATTAAGTGAACCGCTAACCCACTGAAGGAAGGAGTGACTCACATTTGTTCCGTGTCCTTAGACCAAAAGGTGGCACTGCTTGTGCAGAAGAATCAGTGGTTTGTTCGGTCCCGTGCAGAAAGTGAGCTACTACACTTTCGGCAGCAGAGCCGCTGACCCAGTCACTCTGCGCTGTTTCTCTCACTTCGGTCTGAGACAGTACGAGCAACTGCACTGCTAAATGAACTGAACGAATTGTACAGTTGTGCTTGTGCCCTGGAGTAGTAGGTTGTTGTCACGTACAGATGAGTGAATGAATGGAATGAATTTTGGAAATTTGCGAGTTTGTTGCGACTGGGTGATTATGCCCATTTTGGAGAGTAGTCAGCCAGCGTTTAAGTCATTGCCAAGGTAGGCAAATAAAAATTGTCCTGAACGCTCGTTTTGTGTTTACATGCATTTATGGCTTGCTCAGCCTAACTGTACGGAGAGCAGTGCAGCCACAGACACTGAACCGATTTTAGTTCTTTGGTTCCGTAATACGTATTGCATCAGAATGTTCAGGTTGGGGGTTACGAGTGATGATTTGAACTGAACAATACTACCTTAAACGTCCAATAGTCTAGAAGAGCCAGCCTTTGTAACATAAGTGGCAATTTGGTAATAGACGGTTGTCAGGTTGCTGATGCCGAATGTCAATAATGTTGCCAGTTCAATTATATAGTTAGGTTGTAACATTATCACCTATGCTCTCTCTATAATTGCATCAACAATGGCAGATCCAGTGTCTTTTGAAGAAATTTTTTTTTTCTTTGTGGGGCGTAATTTTGGTTTTGTGACCCAGGTTTGCTCCCGGCCTGTTCCAGGATCAGTTCCAGCAGCTGTTGATGTTTAAGAATGGCTCTTATTTTGGCCATTTATAATCAGATATATTGACAATTGTGCTGTAATTGCAGTCCTAATTGTTATTTGGGGGGGTCAAATGATGAATTTTGATTCTATTGACATTTTGTCTCAACTGTGGAGGCAATTTTCAAGCAGTAGGCAGGCCACCTGAATGAATGTAAACACTGCAGGCGCTCTCGTTGATTGTTGCTTGTTACCCTCACCCACAGGAGAAGAATAACTTGGAGATAGACCTGAACTACAAGCTGAAGACGTTGCAGCAGCGTCTGGAGCAGGAGCAGACCGAGCACAGGGTGACGCGGGCTCAGCTCACTGACAAATATGAGTCCATCGAGGAGGCAAAGTCAGCTGCCATGCATGGTATGCCAGTCCCATGTCAGAGCACGCCCAACTCTGCCGTCTCTTCCGATACACTTTTCCTTTTTCTTTTTTTTGCTTTCTCCCTTTGCCTCTTTTTTCCATGCACCCCACTTTGTCTCGCTGTTTCTTTCTGTCTCTTGATGTTTAGTGCCTCTCCATCCCTCTTTTATCTGTCTTCTGTCTTACCTCGTCACCCTCTTCATCCTCCCCTTTGCTCCCTCCCTCTCTTTCCTCCACCTCCACCTCTGACACCAGCACCATCTGATCAGACTCGCGCCCAGGGGGCGTTTGGGTAGGAGGAATTCAGGGAGTGCACTCCATGTGGCATGTCAGGACTTTTCCTCACTGCATATTAAAAGCTGGACTCTAACCCTTTTTCTTTTTTTTATACAAACATCTAAACCAGACAAGTGTAGACTCAACTGCAGTTTAGTAGTTTTGTACACATTGTTCAATTTGATATAATTATCTCTTCTCTTTTACCTTATACACACCTCCTACGTCGTCAAGAAATTTCTCTTCAGCACTATGCTTGTGAAAAGGTTTTTGGATTGTGAAGAGATGTTACTTCTGAACAGCAAATGGCTAGTACAGTCTTGTATGAGCTGCTCAGTTGACTTAATATTCAGTAATTTCACAGTAGAGTAAGGAACTGACTCATACTTTGATCCTGCCCCACCCCAGCTGTGCAGCAGAAGGTGTCGGAGGAGAATGGGGCGAGGATGCGGGCAGAGAGCCGGGTGGTGGAGGTGGAGAAGCAGTGCTCGATGCTGGAGTTTGACCTCAAGCAGTCTGTGCAGAAGATGGAGCAGCTGATGAAGCAGAAGGAAAGGCTGGAAGATGAGGTGAAGAAAAACGTCTTGCGTACCCTTCCCGTCTTGAGTGTTGATGTTGCCACGACATTTACCCAGAATCTTACACTTCTTAAAACCTCTCCTACTTTTGTCCTGCCAAGTCTTGCAAACATCCAGCTAAATCCTCCCTTTCCCTCTCCAGGTGAAGGCCCTGCGGATGCAACTGGAACAGGAGTCCAGCAAGCGCATCCTGTCTCAGAACGACTTGAAGAGCCGCACCCAGGAGGCCGACCGACTGAGGGGCTCGGAGAAGCAGCTCAAACAGGAGATCAACGCAGCACTAGAGAGCAAACGCTCGCTGGAGTTCCAGCTGGCGCAACTGACCAAGTGAGAATCACCTGCAGAAGTCCTGCGGCGTTGTCATTTCTGCCCAGTGTTGTTTTACCCCTGCTCCTTCCTTGAAAAAAAAAAAACATCTTCTCAGTGGTTGGAATTTGTTTTGTTTTTTTAAATCACCTATAATAGTAAAACTAATTTATTTTTATTTTCTTGTTATTATAGAAGTGGCCCATCCTACACTCACATTACATGAGACATTATAAACACAGACATGCTCAGCAGGAGAGGAAATCCTGAATTACGCAGACGGGAAGAGGAAAGCACAGACAGATCTTTGTCTTCCCATGTCCCCTAGAATAAACCCTCGCTACCTTTTGTTTGTGGGAACGAGGGTTGATTTTTGTTTTTATAAGAAGTTGCCTTATCAACTGAACTATATTAATTTGAAAACCATCATGAAGCGTGTTATTGTAATCCTGAGACAAGTCATGGGACATACACAATATGGATCCTTTAAATTGGTGCGCGTGTGCCCTATTAGATTGTCAGCGCCCTAAAAGGTTACTTAGGCCATTATCCCAATTTATGTTTGATTCTTCACAGTAGAAAGAGTTTTCTGTTACCGCTGCAGCAGCCAGTAATGCTCTTTGGAAGTCAAGGCATAAATGGCCCTACAATTGCCTTCTCAAATAAGAGCTATTACTCCAGCTTAGAGGGCGACTGTGCCAAAACTGCTCTCCGACAATGTTTACACCACAGGATTAGGATTTACCCAGAGTCCAACTCCCTCCACCCCGCTAATGCTAATCCCCCGGCTAGGTCTGCAGGGAGCGCCGCTGGTGCTAGTTCATTTCAATGCAGGACCTCGGTTAGATGCAACGTCTGTTTGCCTCGCTAAGAGTTTTGATTTGAAACTTGCTTTTGTTATTAAAGATGAATGGAGCAAAAATGAGGGATTAGTAAAAGCTGGCTCGCTAGATACATGGATTTAACGATGAAAAGAAAATTAAGTACTTAATGTCTGTGGTTTGGTTGTTGCCAGGCAATACAGGGGCAACGAAGGACAGATGAGGGAACTTCAGGACCAGCTTGAGGCCGAACAGTATTTCTCTGTAAGTATACGTCTGTTACATTACCGCCCGCCCTGTCAAGTGTGAAAGCCACCTGCTGAAGTGCTTGTCTCTCCTCCCTCAGACGCTTTACAAAACTCAGGTCAAGGAACTGAAAGAGGAGATTGAGGAAAGGAACCGGCAGGTACAAGAAGCTCATAAAAAGGTGCAGGAGTTGCACAGTGAAAGGTAAGAGACGGGAGCGCTACTCACTCACAGTGCAGCCTTGCAGATAACCATCACTCTTTAATTTAACCATGGAAATATTGACCTATCACTGGCTAAAATATGTTCACTCTGCCAATATTTTTATTTTTATTTTTTTAATAGTTTTTGTGTTTTATGTGTTTTTATTATTAGTGTTTAAACCACCAAAAAGTGTCTGAAAAGCTAATCTCACTCACTGGACAATAAAGTTCGAATTAAATTGAAACTGAATTGCTCTCTGGCAAAAGATGAGGTGACCGGGTTGCGGGTATAATGTCAGGATTTTATTAAACCAATTTTTTTTTGGTGTGTGTGGAACAAAGGGACTCCCTGTCCGCCCAGCTGGATCTGACAGTGACCAAGGCCGAGTCAGAGCAGCTTGCCAGGGCGCTTCAGGAGGAGCAGTACTTTGAGCTCAGCCAGGAGAACAAGAAGGCCACAGCTAGACACAAGCAGGAGGTCGGGGAAAAGGAGGCTACTATTGCACGGGTGAGCACCACTTCAAAAAGCCTTTGCTGTCTCTCCACGCTGACACTCCACATATCATATTTAGTAAGACACATTTGATCTGGTAGGGTTCGTCTCGGCTGTGATGGCTGGAAAAAGTGATGATATTCTTTTTTTCTCTGCAGCTTGAGGAATCCAATAAAACGCTGACCAAAGATGTGGAGAACCTCAGCAAAGAGAAAGCTGAGTTAGATGAGAAGCTTCACACTCAGGAGGAAGGTACGGTCTTGTGATCTCTGGGTTGACCGTTATGTCTCCCCCGTATATATTTCAGTTACATCGTTGTACAAGCTGAGTCTCTTTCCCTTACAGAGTATGTAGCGCAGAAAGAAGAGATTGCAAACACAATCAAGGCCAATTATGAGAAGGTCCTCAACACAGAGCGCACACTGAAGACTCAGGTAAAGATGCACCTTCTTAGTCAGAAGTTATTCTCTTGTTTTGAAACACTGCTGAAAACACTAATACTCCACCTACTGAACAACTGGAGAATCACACGTGGAGAATCACTGTGGCCGATGCGCTCCCAACTATATATCTACATCAATCTGTCAGGCGGTGAACAAGCTGGCAGAGATCATGAACCGCAAGGACATGAAGCTGGACCAGAAGAAGAAGGGCAGTACTGCCGACCTGCGCAAGAAGGAGAAGGAGAACCGCAAGCTGCAGCTGGAACTAAACCAGGAGAAGGACAAGTTTAACCACATGGCCATCAAGTACCAGAAGGAGTTAAGCGAGATGCAGGCGGTGAGTGACAGAAACTGTGGCACAACATTGCTCAGGCTCCAGATTACTGAGTTAAGGCTACAGACTAACTTTTGGCACTGCTGGTACCCACAGTTGTGACCATCATATAATTTGGCAGCACCAATATTTCTGTCCAAAAGGCGCATGCATACCTCCCGATAAAGCTCCAAAAACTATTCATAGCATAACCTACTACATGAACACGTGAGCAAGTCAATCTGCCCATCATCAAATGTTCTGAAATATTTCAGTGCAACTTGAAATTATAGGCTGCGTAAGCTTGACTGAAACGATGTTGCACACTTCACAGTTCAAAGAAAAACCTCTGCAAATCAGCTGGGCTGTCGTGCCTTTTTTTTAATATTCCTCAGCCAAGTCATCACCAAAATAGATAGGCTAATTACTTGCCTGCTGTATGTCTGACCAGAGGGCAAATTCATTACCTCATTACAAGCAGGACACATGCTGCTGTTTGAGCCACACAAATATGAAACACATTCTGCCCTTTTGATATGTATAGACTGATTAAATTACTTAGGAGACGTCTGCAGTTTTAATTCTAATGTAGCACATAAAAGCGTCTACTGTCATGTGAGGTCAAGCCTTATTTGCATTCATCGGGTACCAGCTGAGAGGAAAGCACATTTGCCTGCTCGTGGTAAAACTGGTTGTGAGTTACGGGGTGAGTGACAGCAGGTTATCGAAGGTGTAATCTCGCACAGTCACATCATCTGGCTCAAGCTCGACGTGAGCCAGAGCTGTGGCTGCACACGACTATGAAAGGTGAGAGAGAGAAGGCATGGAGCTTGTTCATGTATCCGGACGTTCAAATCAGAAGTGTATTCTTTCATAGCTGGAGAAAAGACAATGTTTTAGATTCGTTTTTTCATTGTAAAATCTGTGATTCAAACTTTCACAGACTTCATTTTGCTACAAGCACCGGTGCGGCCAAAGAAAGGTTTAGCGGCACAACACAGGAAGAGGGAAAGGGACAGAAAGATCATAATACTTTCTTGCAATTATATTGAATAAAGTTAATAACTTCTTGATTTCCCTAGTAGATGCAGCCCCTTAGCATCTCAGTGCACTTAGAGCCCAGTGAGTATAATCATCTAGAGTTTTCCTTGTGTTTAAAACCCAACTCTCCTCTGGGCTTTCCCACCAACAGCAACTGGCAGAGGAGTGCACGTACCGCAACGAGCTGCAGATGCAGCTGGACAGCAAGGAGAGCGATATCGAGCAGCTCCGGGAGAAGCTGAACGACCTGCAGCTGCGCATGGACAACTCCAGCGTCACCAGCTTGCAGACGGACGAGACGGACAGCAACATCGCAGGTAGGGGTCACCTACCCAGCTGCTGCTGTCATCATGCAGGGCAGCCATTCCTGTGGACGTGTCACTCCCAGCTACAGGGTTCCAATGCACATCATATAAAGAATGGAAAAGTGTGGAAGTTTTAATTTCGTAATATCCAAATAGTCTGGGAACAAAAAGAGCACAAAAAGACGAGAGATATAGTCATACAGTCGCAATATACATTTCCGTTTTAAATCCACAGCTTTGTTACGTGATGTTATATTTGTTGTTATTATTGAAAATAATCTTCAGTTTCATATTTCCCAGACACAGACGAGGGCAGTCAAGAGATTCAAGTCTGGAAAACTGCAATTTTGATATGAAAATTATGTTGGAGTCCTGGGAATAGGGATGAGAATGTCATGCTTATGAAAAGATTAAATAAGATTCAATGCATGCTGTTTGATGACTGAACGATTATGCAAATAGCGTGCATATCCTGCGAGTTCCTATTCAGAGCATCTGCAAATGCAGATCAGTGGTCAGTGAATCGGAGCATCCCTTGTCCCAAAAAAATCTTTCTTTATCAGGGTGGGGTATAAAGAAGGTAACAGGAATTGATTGGAACTCATTCTAATCCATTATTGATTTGACCTTCACCAGCGGACCGCTTTGTTTTTAAATATCAAATTATGACACAAATGTCCACGTAGGAACGATGTGAAGTGTTGATATTGTGCGTCACTATTTATTGACTCATTTGAAATCCATGCTTAGACCTGCCACCGCCTATCTTCTTTCTGTAATGTGCATTTCAAACATGTAAACGCTCAAGATCACCGTAGTGTTATGACAGATCTCGCCTTACTGCGGCTGTTCTATTGGTTTGAAGGAGGTGGTGTGTGGATGTGGTTGACGCAAGGTTGCTAAATATATCCTTGTGTATGTAACAATAAAAATGGATCGCCACCCACCCAAAACTGCCACACAGGAAACTGGGGGAAAATGCAAGGGAACAGTCTTTGTCTTAAACTTTGTTTTCCACTTAGGGTACTATTGTTTGTTTTTTTTGCCTCAAATTCAAATAATTTCTAATATCGGTTAAAGCTTCTGTCACCCAGAAGGTTGCACTGGGTGCCTGGGACGCTACCTTTTGCTACTTTGGGCAGGTGGATTCCGGCTTTGGGTAGCACCCCTTTTTCCTTCAGACTGTTCCCTGTTGTTTTTCACATTTCTGTGTGGAGTGTGTTCAGCTGTGATTTTGGGATGGTCAAAGTAATTATTTAGCATTGGGCAGTATATATAAACCTTGCCGGTAGATGTTGTATTCAGCAGACCTGGATTAAATCGTATTTGTAAGTAATTTGTAACGTTTGTTTTTAACTTGCTTGGAGTGTCAGGTGGGTGGAGCTAAATTTAGAACAGTACACTGAGAGGCAGAAAGCTGACGACAGCAACTTAGCCGAGAGTCAGTTTAACTTTCCGTTGATAACCAGTCGTTCAAATCCGCCCATCTTGTACTCCAAACAAGACAAAACACTGGGAATTATTTACACGCAGTCTTTGTCCCAGGTCTGTGTTTCAGTCCATTTGAATGCTGGTGTCTGTGGTTAAATCCCTCTCTCATCTCTTTATTTCCCTCATCTCCAGTCGGTTCTCCTTGCTCCTCTTATCTTTGTAACTCCTATTCCTTTCCCTCTGTGAGTAACTTTTGAGTGCAGGAGCCCCTCTCTGCCTGGCCTGCACCGCTGCTGTTGTGTGTTTGTGTCTTTTTGCCTCTTGATATTCTTTACCACATTATCATTTTTTTGCCAGAGGTGAGAAAGACATCTCTTTTTGCGGGAATTCAACACTTTTGAAAGAAGCTTGACTGAGTGGGAGGCAAACAGGTCTTTCAAAATTGTAGACCAACAAGACTCCTGGAGTAACACTGATGGGATGTTTAGTGATGTGGGCAGTGAATTTGTGTAGTGTCAGGAGGTCAGCCCCTCAGGTAAAGTAACCACAATGCATCAGAGGTTACTGTCATACTAGACTACATACATCCTGTGTGACTTTTACCACATCACTCTCAGCACCTTTCAAAACGTGCCTTGAAACTGAACACACCCCGTTTTAATTTCCGGCTCTGCGTGCTTCAAACACCAAAGCACTGTTATTGTTTTGTTGGCATGTTCACCCAGAAGTGCCGCTCTTTTGGAGTGACCCCGCGCACTCACATTAGCACTCAAGCCCGTTTTAGTTCACCATTCCCCTTTAGCATGCTGATTTGTTATCACTTTACTAGTGTAGATGCCCCTTTAGTACACATATTATTTGCTGAGAAGGGAGTGAGTGATCAAGTTTATAACAAATTGAGAGAAAAGTAAATGCTAGTTTCTACAGCGTAACTATTACAGAGTCCGTCCTTTCCCCCATTCAAAACAACTAAATTCTCCTAACATGCTGAAAAAATGACTTGCCCATGTTTTGTCTAATTTTACTCCTGCATGGGGAGTGTGACGTAACAGCATGGGATATCTGAAACCATCTCTTGTCATTGACTCTACTCCAGTGCAGTTACCTTAAAGCGAAGCCCTGGCAGAACTCCCCGAGGAGTTCACCCGGTGTTTCGAAACCGTTATGACCTTTGTCACTTGACTTTTTGTTCTTTCCCAGTTGAGTTTGAATTTAATCACTGCATGGCCCTTTTCCAGAGTGCCTTTTAAACACGGCACGGATTTGTAACTTGTTTCACATCTGGGCCGCTTTGCAGAATCCAGACTGGAGGGCTGGCTGTCCATTCCCAATCGTGCTAATATAAAGCGATACGGATGGAAGAAGCAGGTACGTTGTGTGTTCATGTTGCGTTTCCTCTCTTCACCTGCATTGTGTTTGTACTCTCTTGTGGTTTGCAGCGATATGCCGCTAACCCCCTCGAGTGCAATATCAGACTTCCTCTCATTGTCTTTTAAATATGTGTAGTATGTGGTGGTGAGCAGCAAGAAGATTCTGTTCTACAATGACGAACAGGAAAAAGAACAGTCCAGCCCCTCAATGGTACTAGATATTGAGTAAGTATGTTTTGTTCTTCTCATCTACACTGTTGACCTTAAATACACCCTTTTCCTTGTAGCGGACATTATCTAGCAACACTAACAAGAGTGCCAGAAACGCCCCTGAGGACTTGATAACAATGTGTCAATTACGGCTTATCAGGGACGACG
>OMOV01059804.1:6979-26075 GCA_900312565.1 Beryx splendens | reverse complement strand
CTACAGCCTAGACTACACACTACAGACTACATACTAGACTCCGGACTACACACTACAGACTAGACTAACGTTACAGACTCCAGACTACACACTACAGACTAGTCTACACACTACAGACTCCAGACTACACACTAGACTACACACTACAGACTAGACTACAGACTACACACTAGACTACACACTACAGACTAGACTACACACTACAGACTACACACTACAGACTAGACTCCACACTACAGACTAGACTCCACACTACAGACTAGACTACAGACACCAGACTACAGACTAGACTACAGCTCACTGTCTGGAGCACCCGCTAGGCCAACCGACCGAATCAAACACAAACACAAGGATTAAAACCAGCTTGCTTCTTATATCTCTTTATTATTTATTATTATTATTGGTATAACAGATAAATTTCTGAATACATGCTTTATTCTACAAAGTGCAGAGTAGAATCTTCTTTCTGCTTCACTTTCGAATTAAATTTTAATTGAAAATATTAAGTATGAATACCAACTCATTGAAATCTATTAAAAATGCATTGAATAGCCAAACATTTTGGTATCTGTACCATTTTACTCTGATTGAGTCCTTCTCTGAGGACATATGTAAAGGGCAATAGCACCACCTTGTGGTACTTAAGCTACAGTTTTCAGGTCAATTCTTGCCAGTCATTTTAGTGCACTGCTAGTGGTTTCTGTCTGTTCTGTCTTCTATCTACTTTGTTAAGCTTCTGTGGGAGTGATGAATGTCAATCAGATATCTCAAGCTCATAGCTGACGAAGCTATGGCCTGCAAGTGGTGCTGTTGCCAACATCAGGCACCTCAAGGGAGTGTGTGGATAAAAGCAAGTGTTGCCATTTTGTGAATGGTCCCATTGTCTGAATCATCACAATGTGTCTGTGCTTTATATCTGCAAATAACAAGGTCGCCCTGTCGTTTCTTTTAAAACATGTTTGTCCCAGCACTAACAGATTGTGTCAAGTCCAGCGTCAGGCTGTCAAGTTGCATGTAGGCTATGGTAGGTCAAGGACTCTCCTTTGACTGTCCCCGGACATCTGCGTTTGGACTCTGCTGCTTCCTGCTCTCCTGTCAGTCAGAGGAGAGGGGGAGTGGAGCTACAGGGAGCCTTTGCCCTAGAGATCATAAACGAGCTGCTGCAGCTAGACTTCGGTTTCTTGAAAGCCTTGTGATGTAGTCCCTGCTGCTGCACAGTTCCCTTCATACAGTACTTATGTTCCAGCACCAAGCTGTGCAGCTGGTCCTTATACTGCTGGACCTGGTATCAGTGTGATCCATGTGTTGTAGCATCCTTTGTCTTCTGCACTGACCCGCTGACACCTCAGAGAAGGGGAAATTATATTAATAAACCACACATTACCACTCCATGATAACAATCTAAACCTTTATTCTAAAAGTCCATAGCAGTCTAATCTCTTAGATGATCACATTCAGTTTACTTTTAGGGTAATAAGTCTTAAAATTTAAATCAATGTCATGTTACACATACAAATAGCCTAATAATAATAATGAGTATTATTGATCATTATTATATAATATTATTAGACTCACCAGACAATTGATTTAGCATTTGTTTTTTACGCTCACCCTCTCTGACTAATGCGTCTGGTCCTCTGACTCACAAATAATTCCAGTAATAAAGGAGTTGTCCCTTGGTGGACGTCTCTCTTTCAACATGTCGTCCAGTGTCATGACCTGCGTTAATGCTGTGAGTAATTTAATCTCTTAACGAACTTTATTTACAGCGCTCTGGATTTTAGTAGCTTTTTGTCGAGGTGATGAAATTACATTGCTGAACAATTGTATCCTCTGTTCCTTGCTGGTAAAATAACATAAATGATAATCAGGTTTTGTTACTTCTTCCTTACTGCACTGAGATGCAGTGTGACCACAACAACAGTCCATTATTATGTCTCTCAGGGCTTTGCAGGGGACTGGGAGGTCCACACTGAGTTAGGCCTAGCTGTTTGGTGTGCAAAGAAGTGAAAATGACAGACGTTTGGCTATAAAATATTCACAACTGAGCTCGGATGACTAAAACCAGTGTAGAGGACACTGTGAGGAGCCGTCATTAATGTTTCACACGCTAGGTTTAATCCACTTAGCCTCCTTAAACTGTGTTATTTTAAGACCAGGTTTGTTTATATATTTTTTCCCGTCTTTGATTCACAAACACAATTTGAAAATGAAAAATTAATGACACAAAGTGAAAAGCAACATTTTATTATAATCTAAATCGTTGTTGATCAGTTCACTCTAGTCACTGAGTTTAACACAGATTTCTAAGTGGGCATGTGCTGTATTTAAATATTAAGATACTTTAAGACAAACAAAAAAAAAACAACACATAAAAAATCCTATTGCCTAGACCAGTGGTTCTCAAACGTTTTCATATCATGGACCCCTAATTTAGTCCACATTAGAGCCATTTGATTCATTTTTTCTATTGCTTTTATCCACACCTTTTATTGTCCAGAATTCCATGACTATCTGTATTGTAGGCAGAGAGATAACAGAGAAACTATGATCAAAACATTCATTCTTCTACATTCTCTAATTATGTTCACTTCTTGTAAATTAAATAATTGTGAAGTTTAACAATTCATCAATTTGCTTGGGACCCCCTGGAACCCCTCACGGACCCCTGGTGGTCCCCGGACCCCACGTTGAGGCCTAGACCACCTCTATGCTCATCGCAAATCAAAAAAATAGCCTAATTATGTTCGGCAAAGATGCTTCACTGTATTGTCGTCACCGAGGGAGAAGAACCACAGAATTACTTTCAAGTCTCAGAAAGTCTTCTGGGGTTTCTCTTGGGGAGCAAATGCAAAACATGCTGAGGTGCTTTCCACATTAAGTTTCTGTTCACATCAAAAATGCTCTTGCCCGTCTACCAAAGATTCTCTTACACATATATTAAAAACGATACTTTCCTATGGCTGTTGCTGTTTCAAAACTGTGTCTCAACAAAGATAGGCGGATTGATACTTTGGCTCAATTTAGCAAAAGGTGTGGGTAAGCTGGGCCAGTGCTTTGGATAAGGTAAGCCACCGATGTTAGAAAGGCTTTTTGGGAAACTATAAAACTACAGGCATGTTACACGTTTCATTTTGGATGGTAGTGGGACACAGAACTGCAAGGAATTTAGGCAGCTAATGCAAACCTATTTGCCTGGGAGTCCCTGTTTGTAGTGATGACAATAAGTCACACACCTCTGATGCTCCCACAGATACATCCCCTATTATCATAGCTTTCATAAACCTAAAGTATGTTTTCCTCTTCTCAGTGAGGCTATATGTTTAAGCAGGGCCCGCCCTTGCTACAGGGGCCGCCTTTGCTAAAGTATGTAGACACTGTAAGGTGCTTTGGATAAATGTGTCCACCAAACGGCATATGAAGGCTGTGTTGGTAGGGGATGAGAAGACGTCTTCAACACTCACTATTACCGTCATTATCCATGGATGTGATCCCTATAGATCAGGTTTTAATCAAAATGTTATAAAACAAAGCTGCTAACAGTCCAAATAAAAGTCCCATATCTGACATGACAATTGAAATGGGCCATTTGCCATTCTGAAATTTCATAAAGAGGAAGGAGAGGAAAGCCCGGGGCCGAGGGTGTTTGGAAAAAAGGCCCAGTACCTCTTCCCACAGCACTGGTTTACATGATAGGCTATAGGGTGTGCAAGTTGGAATTCACACTCTCAGAAATATTCACACACCTGTGTCCTACATCTGAAAAGATTTGCAAATCCTATGGCACCCTACAGCGACTGCATATCCGCTCAGAACAGCCATGTCACCCTTTCCCAGTGAGGGATGTTTTATCACCCCTAACTAAGGATTTATCATAAAATATTCATTTTGAATTTGGTTAGTTAAAAGTTGGCAGGATACTAGACCGGTATGTCCTGTTCTTTTTCAGTTCAAATGTAGTCTCAAGTGTGTGAATACTTTCTGGGAGAGCAAATTCCAACATGCATCAGGCAAAATTCACCCCACTCTCCCTGATGACTTACTGCAGAACTTTCTCGTAAATGTCCCTGCAATTAATGCAAACGATGTTATTTATGTGCTGATGCTCAATCAAGGAAAGCTTTGCAAGCAAAAATCTGCAGGCCTAGAAGCTGAGCTGTACAACAAGTACAGTAGTTACAGTGACAAAGACTACTAAAGTATACTACCACATTATGTATAGGGCCTACTATTTGAATACTACAGTATAACTCAAGCTCCTATACTGTAGGCTACTAATACTACACTGTAATACCTCAATATAATACATACTGTACAGTACAAACATACATACATACATACATACATACATACATACATACATACATACATACATACATACATACATACATACATACAATATAATACACACTATACTACATTATCCTACACTAGACAACATTATAGTAAAATCTAATTAGGCTATGATGGTGTAACTATATATATTTTCATGTATGGTGTCTATAACTTTTCACAGGTTCAACATTTCCCCTGAAAACCAGACTATCTTTAGTGGCTCTGAGGTACAGGGGGTTGATTCATATGGCAGACCTATAAGGCACAGAGCTATAAAGATAGCAGACTATCTCTGTCAAATGATATTTGCTATTTGGTTATTGTAACTCGAGAGGGCGTTCTTTCCTAGCTCTTTACTCTCATCGTGGCACGGCACAGTCCACTGAACAGAGCAGACACTGCTGACTGACTGAAAGGTCTTTAACTAGCCTGGCCTGTTACCATCCTGTAACTGTCACTGTCCGCGCCTCCTACATATTGCATCATCATCACACCCGCCACGAAAACGCACTCCTTCGTGTTATTGCCGCTACAGGTGCCTGCTAGTTTCCACCAGGTTTCATCATACCGCTCTGGGTCGGAGTGGTCCCAAGCAGCCTACAGACAGTCAGTGGTCGCAGTGCTCGTCGCCCTTTAAGACCGCTGTGTTTTGAGTGCTCGCGGCGCGCAGCCCCCGGCTGAGTTGTAATCATGGCGGAATGCAAGAGGTCTACCTCCAGTCCCTCCTCGGTGTCGGACAACATGACATCCCTCGCCCGGGCTCTGTCTCAACCGAAGCTGAACAACTTTGAGCAGACGGATGTTTTTCATTCGCAGACGAACCTCAACCGTGGGAATGTGTCGTTTCCAGCCCGGAGGAGAAAGTTGTCGAGCTGCAATAGCCTGACAGAGTCCGTCGAGCCCATCATATCCCCGTGTGCCGAGGCTCGAGTCCTGGTCATCAACACCGGAGGAACCATCGGGATGACACTTCGCGACAACGGTAGATATGGATTTATTTGACTCTAACGGTTTCTTTATCCCGTCTGCGTGTGAGGGCGGCTGCGGTGTGGCAGCTAGCTAGTGGTTAGCACAGTGAGTGTTGTCATGTGGACATGTGGCATCGGGTTAACGCAGTGTCCCACGACCATAACCTTCAAATAGCGATACACGCACTCCTTAAACACCGGCCAAGCTAGGCTATGTGAAGGGGCTAAATATAACGTTAGCTAACATGAGCATACTACAGAACAGCACACCGACTCTGTGTAATAAACTACAAGTCAGCTGCATCCTAACATAAAATCAATCGACCCAGGGATTAGTTAAACTTCACCCTTATATATGAATGAGCAAGATATTTGGGAGGACTGTCAGAGACGTCCCAAAGAAGGAAGAGGGAATGACTTTACTGAGGCAGCTAACTGTCTGTCTCCACCTATGGAGAGACGGTTAATAAACCAGAGAACATGTTTGAACGACAGCTGAAAACTTACTTTTTTAACTTGCCTTTTAATTTTAATTGAAGTCATTCTATTTTTTACTTATTATTATTGTTATTATTTACATATTATATCGTTCTTACCAGTTTCTGTTTTTACTGTGCCTTTTGCCATCTACTGATTTATTTATTGCTAATCCTTTCCATTTGCCCTTATCATTTTTGTTTTCAATTTGTCTGTATTAATTTTAATATCAACATATTTTTTATGTAAAACACTTTGAACTGCATCGTTTGTATGAAAGGTGCTCTATAAATAAAGTTGTTTTATTGTTATTATTATTATTATTATTAACTATTCTCAGATGGGGGTCCCCGGGGCTAAAGCATTTCTATTTGGGGATCCTTGTGAAAACGTTTGGGAACCCCTGAGGTAGACTCATAGACTACACTTAACAATATGACACAGCTGGAGCAACATCACAGATTCTCTCAATGAATAACTAGTCGAGGAGAAGGTATTATATAACATCTGGGGGCATAACAACAAATGCTGCGGGGTGCAATAACATACAAAGGTCCTTCCAGCTTCAGACAACATGCGTTCTCCAAGGCCATCCAACAAACTTTCACATCTGCATCGCAAGAGATTCTCTTATTTATTGTTCACGTTTGTATTCATTTCTTACATTTTTATTAATCTCGTAAAGTAACATTGTTTTGATGAGTGCTACATAAAGGTTATTGTTATTGTATTCTCTGGTGCTGTTGACATTGCCTAGAGCTGGCATACTCACACCTGACTGAATATAATGTGTTGGCCCATTATATGCAAATGCGTCATGATGTCTGCCAATTCGTCTTCACACAAGCATGCACACATAATTTATTTGAATCTGAAGACTGCCTAGCCAGTCATTTCTTAATGAAACGGTGCATAAACCCTACAGTCAGACATGGTGGTGGAGATATTCAGTTGTGGGGATGTTTCTCCTGTTCTGGAGTTGATGACTTGCACAAGATCAACTACACATCGACCAAGCGAAAGTACCACTCTATTCTGCAGAGGCATGCCATCCCTTCTGGCGTAAAGTAGACACTAAACATGCATTGAAACTATGCCAGGCCTATTTGAAGACCAAAGAAGAGCAAGGAGTGCTGACTTGCATGGCTTTCCCTCCACAGTCACCAGTCCTCAACCCCATGGAACATCTTGGGGAACATTTGAAAAGGCGAAACGTACCGTAACATCACAACACACTCACTGGGAAGCTCTAAAACAGTGCTGGAAAAATATGGATTCTCAAATTCTGCAAAGACTTGTAGAACTGATGCCGGACAGAGTGCAAGCTGAAGGCATGGGGACAGCATACCCCCAGTGCCGACAGCGACCCAGGCGGGAATCGAACCCAGGACCTTCTTGCTGTTAAAAATTTGCGGGCCGGATTCGAACCCGGGTCGCTGCAGGAAGGACCGCGCCTTATGGTATGCGCTCTACTCGGTGAGACACCGGGGCACCCATGGTGGACATATCAAATATTGAGAAATTTTGACTTATGAAATACCAACAAACTTTATTTTGACTTGTAGCCTATAGTGAAAAATTACGTAATATTGTTTAAGAAATATCATTTGACTAAAACTTTGTATTCGTTTTTGATAAACGATGAAACAACAGTTATTGGTAGTGGACTTAGAGTTTTGGATGATCACCTTATTTGATTTCTGCATTTATCTATTCATTTCTTTCCTTTTTTTTCTTTGGGCTTTAAATTTAATTGTTGTTGTTGATATGGCAGACCTGGTCCTCCAGAGGAATAAGTCCACCACTGGTTGTTCTGTGTCTGACAGCTTAGATCTTTACAAGTAGACTGCTTTTCTAACCAATAACAAGTAAAATAGCAGACTATTAGACCGGGCACAGCGAACTGTCCTCAGACGCTAAGGGAGCTGTGAAGACTGACTGAGTCACACTTTGTGAACCACTGGAAAATTCTTCATGATTAATGACGGTTGAGATGTTGGCACTGAGAGACATATGAGCACTGGGCCTGGAAAACACACATCACACAACCTAAATTTAGGATCCATGAAGAGAAGGTCTTATTGAGAAATGTAAAGGGAGAGAAATGCCCTTGTCAACATAACCTTTGGCCATGCAAAGCAAAGGTCTTCTGGAAGATATTAGGGTCATATTTCAATAACTGTGATACAGCCTAGTTTTGGCCCATTTCCAGGATAAATGTATGATCATTTTGTGGCTCAATGATCCCCCCCCCCCTAGCTCTCCCATTGCAACTGTGAAGTTCAAACTTTGGTTCATCTGTAAACAAGACACTGTTTAAGTCTTCCAGTCTTAAACAGTGAAATTGTCTGGACTTGTTTTGTTGTTGGAGAGGTGGTTGACAAACTGCGGCCTCAATGGCAGAGTAGCATCTTCCAAATCGTATTTTGACCTGTAATCTGGAGTAGGGCGTTCTTTGTTCTGTTGGTTTTGTGTCTTGGATGAAGATGCAGTTTTGTCTCGTCAACATGTTTGCTTGATATACTGGCCTTCAGATGGTGTGATGTGTCCTGCTTTGGATGAAAACGTGTTGTACTGTGCCCTTAGAAACTTTCAATGTAGCTGCAGTTTTGCGCAAGGATAGTTTTTAAGCACTCAGGACAACAATTTGGCCCCAAACTGCTTCACTAAGCTCTTCTGACATTGTTACGAACAACTGGAAAATATTTTTCAACAGAAGCCCTTTTTCAAAGTTAAAGCATTAGCAGGAGCTACAATTTCATTTCAATGAAATATATGGTATGACAACAAAACTTTACCCAGTGGGGTGCAAACAAGATACTCAGATATTTAAATTTCATGAGCATTTCTCAAAGATCTGAACGTGTTGATTTGTATCAGTTCCAAATAATGTATTCTTGAATAAGAAGTATCAACTGAGTAAAAGAAAAATACGTAGTTTTTGATAAATGATGAAAACAAACAGATCTTGGTAGTGGACTCAGACTAAATTTGTAGGTTGTACCCTTAGTGCCTGACTCACGATGGGCTGATCGGTGCCTGGGTGCTTGGACTGATTGGCTCTGCTTTACTCTCTCACTGTTTTATATTGTTTACGTTAAAAAAAAGAAAAAGGATATTTGTTTAGCGTTATTTGACAGAGTATAGTGAAGAGAGACAGGAAAGAGTGGCGAGAGAGAGAGGGCGATGACATGCCACAAAGGTCCCAGGCTGGACCTGAACCCAGGAGGTGGCAATCACATGGCACGCCTCCCAGACCACTGACCCACCAGGACGCTCACTGTTTAGCCTATAATGTTTACATATGAAACTAGCTAGCTAGCTAACTAGTACAGGTGACTGATGGCTTGGTAGAGGCAAATGATATCTAGACATTTGTCACGTCTGGCAAATGAGGCTGAAAGTAATGCCTCGCCTGATTATATGCTTTCATGCATGCAGTTACCAGCTGAAAATGTGATTGAATCAGCTGGATGTTTTTGGTTTATCGCACCATTCTCTGTATACTCTAGAGAGGTTAGCGTGTGACAGTCCCAGGAGGGCCGCTGTTTCTGAGATGCTGGCACCACCACGTCTGGCACCAACAGTCAGGCCACAGTCAAAGTCGATTAGCTCATGCATCTTGCCCAGTCCAATGTTTGGTTGAGCAAAATACTAAAGCACTTCACCATGTCTGCATGCTTAATATATCGAGTTGCTGCCACATGATTTACTGTTTGGAGTTGCAGGCTGTTTGCATTAACCAGCAGGTGTACCTAATAAAATGGCCGGTGAGTGTAACCTGAAAAGATGTTTTCAGTCTGCCACAATGCCATCCTTAATTTTACCACTAGGGTTCAGTATGAGACTGACGTGGTGGTGAAATGAGGGTACTTCCCCTGTATTATTCTCTCAAGTCTTCAGTGATTAATGTTGCATAGGAATAATAGACACTCCACACTCTAAATTCTGCTTTAGTGTATATTATTTTAATGGAAACGGCAACCCACAGGTAATCTTTGGTTGTTCACAGGAAGTAAAGGTGGACCAAGGTCTAGGCGAATACAATCTACTGATTTCACTGTCACAAATATACCAGGGAATGAATTAGGACCGTGCTGGCTTTGGGGGAAAAATCACTATACATTTGAACATTAATTTGTTTCAAATATTATAAGTAGTGTCTCAGTGGTCTAACGCATATCATGAAACCGCGACATCCTCGGTTCGAATACGGCCCAGGACCTTTTTCACACCTATACATTAAAATTTGAACATAGATTAGCAGTAAATCCCACAAAACTTTAATTACTGAATTAAATTGTACCTTTTTATTTAAAAGCGTAACCTCACACACCACCGGTATGGTTAATTCAACTCAGCAGAGACAACTGTGCAGCAGACTTCCCTTTGCCCCACAGCGCAGCACTTAACCCACTGCCTTCAACTGACTCATCACATTAATGGGGGAGTGACCCGCCTCGAGCCTTGCCACATTAAGAAAATATAATATTCCTCCAGTGATTGCAGTGATATAGTAAGCAAGAAAATCTCACAGTGGTCCCTCTTTTCTGTTCCTGTCTCCCACAGTCCTTGCCCCAAAAGCCAATGCTTTTGTGAAGGGCCTGCGCAAGCTGCCTATCCTCCATGATGAGCAGTATGCCCAGCAGACCTGCCTGTATGATTACTATGACCCACCTGAAAACACCCTGGTTCTGCCGTAAGTTATACTTCAAGTCTTTTTTGTATTTGATGTCTGTCTGTTGAAAACCTTATAATTCCTACAAGTCAGGTTTACACAAATTGACAACCTTATTTTTCAGAGCCATGGCCATAAGTTTTTTTAAATTAAACGATGCGTTTCAAATGGGTTTCCCAGCAGCTAGGATCATGAGCTTTGCTCAGCACAGATGAGTGCAAATTTTCAGAATATTTAAGTGATATTTCAAATAATATTGATGTTTTGATATTATTTTACATTTTCAGTTTTGGTACACCTGCCTTTTGCAACTTCATAAGCGGTCAACCTCCAACATGACTTATTAACAATTGCAAATAGGCATTCAGGAGCCAAGGACCACATCATCAACTGAATGTAGTTTTAGGATGTTTTATCACACTGAATATGATTACGATGGTAAAGTTGGAATATCTTGGTGGAGTGCAATGACGCCTGAACTGCAGTTTGAGGAAGGTGTTGGTGAAGGAACCGCTTTAGCTCCGAGGCACGATGGACCCCCCATGGGAACCCTGTGAGAGAGAGCAGAGAGAACAACGAGGGAGTGAGGGAGGGAGTGAGGGAGTGAGTGAGGGGCACAGCAGAACGAGAGCAGGCAGGTATGAAGGGCAGGTCTGCTTATAAAGGTAAATGACAGGAAGGGGTGGAGTTGAGGTGTGCTCCTGCTTCTGAACCTCAGCTATAATGGCTCCAAAACGTACTTCTTGAAACAAAAAATTATACTATTTTGGACGATTTGATTTAGGTGGTTTTGTGGTAGACTTATAGGGTGAGTGTTGGTGGTTGACCACTCAGGAAATTGCGTGAGGATCAGTCTTACACCAAATGAAAATATCACTTTAAATACAAAATCCAAATCACTGAAATTGGATTTATAAGGTTGTCATGTGATAGATTTATTCTTAATCCTCCATTCTTTCACTATGCATGTAGCGTTGCAGTGGTGTACGTGATTCAAAGAAATAATAATAATAAATAAATAATAAGAAAATAATACCCAACACCCAAATAATTAAAGAGAAACCCTACCACATTCCACTAGATTTACTAGACTACTTGTCTTCCTTGTAACCAAGATTTTACAATTGATCTAATCTAAAGTTATTATATGGCTGCCTTAGTCAATCGAGGGATACCCCTGTGTTTGAGATGGATTTAATAGTCCTAAATCATATTGATATAAATTCCAATGTGCAGTCCATCGTGAAGAGAGAGAAATCATAGATGTGCTTTTCAGAACTTTGTGCAAGGCAGGTTGTTGGTTGTTTGATGATTGAATTGATGAGCAACACACTTTATTGTTATGAATATTAGTTTATACCCAAGACTGCAATTGGTATTATAATCATGATGCAGCGCAAGCTACACTTCATATTTCAAAAAGCAGAAATTTAATCAAAACTCTCTCTCACTGTTCTCCCAAGAGTGGCAACAGAATTTATGACTCTAAACTGCTTGTGTTGCCTCGACAGGAAGCCGACGCACCATGCTGACCGGCTATTTCACGGGTCCTGTAGTACTGGTAGCATACTGTGTGCCTGCACTGTGCTTGAGAGTGGCGTGACGTCTGTGCTTTCCTTCCCACTAAATGTAAGGAGTGCTTGCCTGGCAGGAAATGCTTGCTGATGTGGCCTTTGGCAACAGGGGGAATTGCCAAGGAGGAATTGCCAGGGAGGGACACAGGAGCACAGAGCTGCAGGTTGCCTGGACCGTTTATGGGTCCAATGTGTGTTACTCTTCTCTTGCTCACCTCACCTCTGTGATCGGGGAGAACAGCTGCTTTTAATGTCTAGCAGATGACTAGCCTTAATAGACGACCTAATGTTTCTAGAATATTTGCGTCTGCATCGCCCTTCCGTCAAGGAGGTTTAGTTTGCGAGGAGTTGCTGTTGCCCTCCTGGTGAAAGAAAGGCGAATCTACCCTCTAGCGTGTTTGAACCATGCTGTCTAGTCTCCCGGTGCATGTGTTATGGAGCAGTGAGAGGGCCCCCTTGTGACCAGGATCCTGGTCAGGTCAGCATCCCTCAAGATGGAGGCTGAGTCCAGGGCAAAGACTCCCTTGGTCAAACCTCTCTCAACAGTCTCTTGCCTGGAACCTAATCTTCATGCAGACCTGCAGCACCCAGCCCCCCTACCCCTCCATCCTGACTACCACTGTGAAAGCCTTAGGTCCGGGAGGGGGAGGGGGAGGGTGTGCTGGGCTGTAGGGTAAAGATGAGGAAACCACGCAACAGTCACTGCTAGCCTGTTTCAAACAAGACTTGAAGTTGAGGACGTAAGTAGGGGAGGGTGCTTGTTTGGCACATACTGGTGCTTCTCCTGTAGGACTGCTGTATTTGATTGCCCGTGCCGCACACGTTACACAGCTTCAGTAACTACACAGGGAGTTTTCAGGATGTCTGCCCTCACAGCAGCACCTTTCTAGATTTACTGATTTAGTGTTCATCTCCCTTTCTGTTAATTATCTACTTGTTAAATGTCTTTATTTTTAGGAACCCTAACCAGTTTATTTATACTAACACTGAGCATTCACAAACTTAATATTAATAATTAAATCATTATTAATTTTACAAGTGTGCATGTTCTTTTTATTAACTTGCTTGCTTTTGATTTCTGCTGTGTTCAGCATGATTTACCTATTTAATATTTGCTCAGCATTGAGTTTATACAGTGTTAACATCAACTGAAATAGGCTCCTCATATGCAAGTCTAATGGGTCTGCTGTTGATAGTATGCAATTCCCAAGCCTGTGTTGAATACTTACTTCTGAGGAGGGAATTAGTTTATTGATTTATTGAAAAGCTTTATTCATGTGATGTTGAGAGGCAAGCCGCAAGGCCATTTGCCCCCACCCTCCAACCTTCTCATCCCATTCTTAAGTCCCCCCCTCCCCCTCTCAACACACACGCGCACACACACACACACGCACACGCACACACACACACACACATAAACACCACTCCTTTCATTATTAGCAGGCTATGAAGCATCTTAGCGCTGGTATGCTAATGTGCAGCCTCGCTATACTTGAGGCTACACCGCCAGATAGATGAATAATTGGTGATTTGAATATTGTTTCTTGTGGCACTTTGGCTTTAAGATTATCAACAACATATGTTGCAGGGTTGAGTGTGGACTTAGGGCTAATTGGAAGAGTGTCTGTAGGCCCCTGGTTAGGTGGACTGGGGCTCGCCTGCTCTTCCCCCTGCTGTTCCATTCAGCCCGTCTCCGTATTAAGAGGCTGCCCTATGGTAATGTGGGGGGCTGCCGTGTCCCACCGCATTTCTTTAAAAGGGAGATTAAAAGGAAAATCTTTTCACAGCTGCTTAGCCGGGCACGCTTCCTTATTCGGAGTGTCGCAGGTGGAATCACAGGACGCCTGACATAAACTTCACTTAGAAGAGGCATAAATATGTATACATGTGAAGCAAGCCTGAGCTGCCCCCTTATAATTGGGATGGAAAAAGAAACATTTGTTTTTGCCTTAACCTAAAATGACCTGTCTTGTATTGGGACACAGTGGTCTTCTGTAGGCCAAACAACCCTCAAGCAATCCTCAAGAACAAATTGGCCACCTTCTGTCCCTCAGCTTTGCCTGTATTTACAATACACAATGGTGATGCCTAATGGAACAGTAGGGCCTTACCCCGAGGAAAGGGAAAACGCTCAACGTTAAAGTGCTGCTCTCTCTCCCTAACATGTGCCAGCCATGCCCCTCCTTCATCGCACCTCCATAATTCTCTCTCTGTGCTTTGAAACAGGTTTTGGCACCCCGCTGCTGAGACAGAAGGCCCAGCTAAATAGACTTTGTCTCGCTTCATAAAGTCGGCTTGGTTTTTAGCATTCCCCTACCCTTCTTTGTACTCACCTCTCTAATTTAAACATAACTTGGTCCAACTCTGTTAAGTAAACACAACCAAGACAAAGGATGCTAATAATCTGAAACTAATTTCCTGTTTGTTTTCAGTGTGTCTTGGAGTGAACACCTGCACCCTCTATGACTAAAGCCATGATGTAATTACTTGTGGGTTTTTGTGTATGATGATTGACACTCATAGATAACTTGTTTCTTATCCAGGCTGAATAAAGACAATAAGAGGATAGTCTACTCCATTTTAGAGTATTGCCCCTTGCTGGACTCTTGCAATATGACTACAGAAGACTGGGGTAGAATTGGAAAGGACATTGAGGTAATTTCTGCCATATTAATTTCATTTTTAGGTTTTAGATTCACTCCATAACCATAAAATTGATATGCAGCACATAAGTTATGTTGTGTTTTTTTAAAGCTAGTCATCAAGCACTAGAAGTATTCACATTTTCTCAGTATGAATATAATACTACAGTATACAGAAAATCATCTGAGTGAGAATAACCAGATCACTATCTGAAATGATCCACAATGTGCAATCTTCATTTGTTGTCTGGCTGCAGAAAAACTATGAGAACTATGATGGTTTTGTGATCCTCCATGGCACAGACACCATGGCTTACACAGCCTCGGCCCTGTCCTTCATGTGCGAACACCTGGGCAAACCAGTCATTCTCACCGGCTCACAGGTAAGAGCTGCTATCTTCATAGCTCTACCAAATAAAACACCTCTATGGCACTTTAAGTGTTTACTCTCCTCTAAAGATAAGATACGGCCTGTGTTCAGGTGCCAATCTATGAGATGAGGAACGATGGCCGAGACAACCTGCTGGGGGCGCTGCTGATTGCTGGACAATTTGTCATTCCTGAGGTGAGTGAATGGGGACGGCAACTGAAAAGCTGCTCGTCTACATGTCATTGGATTGGGTCGTACTTCACTGATCTCAAAGACGGGGGAATTATGAGCTGTTTAATTTGTGAATGAAAGAGAAAAAGAGGATGAATGTGAAACTAGATGATTCCCAGTAGGGAATTTCTTTTGTTAGTTTTGCCTTATCACTACCTTTTTTTGGGAATGATAAAGATGAAATGTTATCCTATGTGGTGTTCATGTTTTGAGGCAGCAGAGAATATGCCATGCTCTCGGAAGACAGGTGTGAGAATGAGCATTGTTTGCATGCAAAAGGCAACAGAAGCCGCCCTAATCTACTTGTCTGACGGGAATGCTTACTAAACAGCGAGATGTGTTTCGCAATACCGAACACTAATTACCAGAAGCAGGAAGAAGAGTTGTGTCTGTGTCTGTAAGATGGGATACGTAGTAAAACTGTTCGTTGTATTGCATCTAATATACTGCCTCACGTTGATGAAGGCTGCCTCAGTTGATAAGGACACACTGATATGGTTTTATTGACTGGTGTCCTGTTAGTGGGCCTGGTGAAAACCATGTCATGTTTAGGTCAGGGTACTTAAGTTTCCATATATCTTTAGTCCCGCAGTGTTAAAGGGATTTTCTCTTTGCAGTATAGCAAAGGTTTGTGCATTGAATAAAACACTGTCCTGTACCTCTCTGCATTCAGGTGTGCCTGTATTTCCACAACAAACTCTACAGGGGCAATCGTGTGACCAAGGTGGATTCTGGAAGTTTCAACGCCTTCTGCTCTCCTAACCTGGCTCCTCTGGCCAACGCTGAAGTGGATATTAAAAGTAATCAAGGGCTGTAATGGGCCTGTCGTGTTGTTATGTGGCAAATAAATCTCTGTTGTAGCCAGTTTCATCAGATGTCCAGAAGAGAGGGGTGGTCTTTATTGATCTGTTATCTCCATCTTCCCCTCAGTCAATTGGGACACGGTGTGGAGGGCCAACACCACAGCAAGGTTCCATGTCAGCACTGAGCTGAACCGGAATGTGGGCCTGCTCAGGCTGTTCCCAGGCATCACTGCTGCTACTGTAAGTCGCTCCCTTGAGAGAGGGTGATGCAATATGGCGTGTGAATTGACTCTTCGCTTGCATGCCATGACTGCATTCTCCCTACCAGAGAATAATTGATGATATGCTGGAGTTACAGCTCTTGAAGTGGACTAGCAATGTTTATTCTCCCTCCGTCCCCCCTACTCACCAAGAGTCCAGAAGTTGCTTGTTCTCCTGGGTCCTTAGTTGAAAAAAACTACATGTTTTTTTTCTTTGAGGTAATATTCAACAGCTCATAGTTTGATGCCTATCACACAGTCTTGACTAATGAGCCAAGATTGTTGGTGGTCTGCATAAGCAGGGACCAGGGGTCCATTCCACACAGCAGGTTCAACAAACTCTGAGTCTAACCTTGAACTCCAGAACAGCTGATCTGAGTTAGTTCAATCAACTCTGAGTATGTTCACCCTGAGTTACGCGCATGCGTGGTGAATGAAAAAAGCCATCATCAATGGAGCTCCGACACTACGATTCACCATGGCAACAGGTAAATAAAAGGCAGAGCCTCCATTTTAATCCAGTGGATGTAGAGATATTAATGCATGTGTATGCGGATGGTGCACATTTATTAAAAAAAAAAAAGATGAGTGACGCAGATCGGGCAGTGTCAAATGTCAGCTCTAATGTGGTTTGTCCAAGTGGTGTTGCCGTACGTAGCTGTCCAAGATGGTGGACCCGCTCACACATGCACGGCACAAATCAGGCAGTGACAAAATTAACACAATAAAGTTTTATTCAGTGTTGTCGATGAATTTTTTTTTTTTTTTACCAGACTTACATTTCCTTAATGGCTGATAAAGTGGTGGAACCTGACTGTGTATTAGGCTATAAACCTACATTATATTTTAAATGGGCTATATTTGTTCAGCTTTACTCTGACAGGGACAAAACACACAGGTCAGCAACTGAAGATGAAAAATATAGTTAAAGATTTAAAAAATATATAGATCAAAGACATAGAGACATGATAGTAAGCTCACAATCTGATCCAGTAATAATGTGTTTGATTTGTAGTTGAAAAGGCGTCGAGGTTAAAATACAGTAGATTTTAAATTTTTAGACATCTATGTGTAACTTGGCTCAACAGCAATCGGTGACTTTGTTTCAGCTACTTCAACAAATGTAGAAATTTAAACATTGTCACTGAAATGCTGTTAAAACACGTTAAGACTATGCACTCTATTTAAAAAAAAAAAACTCACTTTCAAGCTATTCTGCAGCTGCACCACGATCCTGCTCACTCAGAAATATTAACATATAATCTCCAGTATTATAGGAATGATGTTCCATCAGTGCGACCAATCACATCATGAGTGATAGAGATAATTATTCATTGATCCTGCGTGTCTAAAGCTTCATGCCGATTTTGTAAATTTAAACTTATTACATGTTCTGTGCAATAAACATTTCAGTGCAGGAACTGCTCTAACAAACTGACAGCTGTCTTGTGTGCACAGTCACAGTGTTATAAAACATCTTGCAGAGACATGCAGAGGTTTTACTCTGAGCTGAGGGTGAATCACGCTGTGTAGGCTAATATTTGAATGTGAAGGCAAAAACCGCCGTTCAAAAAAATGACTGATGCGCATAAAAGAGGTAACTTTAGATAGTCCTTGAGTAACAAACTGATATCCAACCAGGATTTTGATTCTGACATACAGTAAGCCTCTGCTAATTAATGCGCTTTGATACGGATTAAATGAATGAGGAAATGAATCAGCGTGTCTGGCTCTGTAAGAGGGAGGAGACAGAGAGAAGCTCAGGGTTTGTTGAAGAAAACCTGCCAGCGAGCAGGTTAGGTTCGCAGAGTCAGTTACCACGGTAACTGACCCAGAGTTTAAGTTACCTCTCTTTCTGGAACTGAAAACCCGGAGGGTCCCTCATATCAGGGTTAGTAAACTAAACCCATTTTCTTGAAAAACCACCCTGGTCCTGTGCAGGGTCAGAAACATAAAAAATTTATCCCAGGCCGTCCTGGTGGCTCAGTTGTCTAAGGTGCATACCATGTAACCACAGCGTTCTGGGTTCAAATATGGACCAGGACCTTTGTCATGTAGTCATCCTCCTCTCTCTCCCAGTCTTGTCTCTCTACTTGAAGCTATCTAATAAAAATGGCTAAAAAAATAATCTAAAAAAAACCAAACAAACCTGTTACATTACGGATCACTGATTACCTGTCTCTTATAATTATTTGCATAAATGCCAAAGGTTCACTCAATCCCAAAATTGCAATCTGATTGCATTCCATTATTTCTAGATAATTATGACATATATTAGCTGATTAATGTATTAATTCTTGGCTTATTGTGAAGGAAAGCAAGAATCAAACACGTCTTGATGAAAACAGTAAAATAAAAACAAAGATTCTGTGGTTTGCTTTTGATAAAAACATAAATTACCAGTTGATGGCATTTTATTATCATAGGCTAATGCAATTACGCATGTCTGTTCCTGATATTTACAAGTCCTCTTGTTTAGCCGCTGTCATTGAACAACATGGGGAAACAAAGGGATGAGGGAGAGAGGTCTACAAGATTTGCTTAAATAGACATTACTATTTATTTTCCAGTAATAATATGGCACTGGTATTATGAACACAGCAGTGTCTCTCTCTCTCTCTCACACACACACACACACACACACACACACACAAACACAAACAAACACACACACACACACACACACACACACACACACACACACACACAATATATATACATACATATATATACACATAGGTGAGAGCTACAGAGAGGA